>JAJSOF020000017.1:34091162-34311162 GCA_025594305.2 Periplaneta americana
GAAAGGAATATAGTACTAATAATAATAATAATAATAATAATAATAATAATAATAATAATAATAATAATAATAATAATAATATCATCATCACCCAAATTAATACATAATTTAGTTACAATTTTCTTGAAGTTTTGTTGTAAGAGGTTATTGAAACTCATACTAGAGAAAATGTAATTCCGTAAAAAATATATATATTGGCCACCATACACTAGCTAAAGAAACAGATCAACTGTATAGATGTACATACTTTAGGGGACATTTCCCTAAAATGACAGAGGAAGTGTGATCTGAATAAAATGTTTACAATATTTAAGAAACGTCCCAATAGTAATATGCGTTACAAGAGCGGTATGTTGACGTTTTCATGTTCGAGGAAAAGATTGAAAAAGCGAAACGTAGTTGAGCTTTTTTAATTTCCGAGAACATGAAAACAAACATACCGCTCGTGTATCGTACATTATTTTGTGCGAAGATCGTTCATTACATACCTGAAAGAGGAATTTCTAATTAGTTGCAATGAAATCTCCATCTTGGTTTCTGTTCAATGACGGCAACTTTGGAAAACAAATATATCTATCTTCAACATTGTTCCTATAAAATGTTTTCTGTGTTTACTATACTCCAGCAGGCCGTGATATAGGCCTACGTCTGTCTTTTTTTTTCCTCCAGTCTATGATGAGTCTGGAATCTTGTTGATTTTTTCACGGCTTCCTTAATGTTACTAGCATTACAAATGCAGTAACTTTTGTGGTGTTGTAGAGTTTACTTAATTTTTGCAAATATTTAAAAACAATAATTAACAGTGCAATTTAGGTGAAATTGCAGTGGTAAGTTTCCAAATTATAATTATTACTATATTGAACGTCTTTAAAAATAATATGTTAAAAGCCTAAAGGAGTAAAATGAATATGACGCCTAAGCGGTAAGAATAGGGAAATTGTTATGTGTGTTACGTTGGGAATACTGAATGTGGTATTTCACACTTACTGCGTATTGGTTGTGTGCGGAAAGCAAGCAAATACGTACGATCTCGCACAAAATTCTTTGTCTGTCAGTTTCAAATGCCTATCTATATTTATTATGAAACATTAATGTTTTTCGTTGCCCTTAACTCACTTTTTCTTGTTGTTCAGTCAACTGTCCGAAGACAGGTCTGAACCTCACAATTGATATCAACAAGGCAACACTTATGAGGCAACTAGGCCAGGAGATAATGGGGTAGGATGGCTAGGCCCTTTGCCCCTCCATTGCTTACATTTCCGATTAGCTACATATTACACTAATCAGACTTCAGATGCATACAAACAATTGTTCTTCCTCTGAAACTCATCGTCCAGTGAGATGTAGGCCCTACTGTCTGACAGGTATTAGCCACAACCTCAATCAGAGGCAACACTTTTTCTTATAATTTAATTTCTTTTTTCCTATTGATCTCCTTCAATTCAGATGTTATTAATTTATGATCTAGTTTGAACTTCCATTCCTCTCTGTATCTATACTAATAATAAATCTGTAGCCGAAATTTTTCTGGTAATTTTCGATTTTCCAAAAATAATTGGTCCTAACATATATAATTAACCACCCTGAAACCGAAAATCGCATTTTTGAAATTTTTGTTTGTATGTCTGTCTGTATGTTTGTTACCTTTTCACGCGATAATGACTGAACCGATTTATATGAAAATTGGAATATAAATTAAGTTCGTTGTAACTTAGGTTTTAGGCTATATGGCATTCAAAATACATTATTTAAAAGGGGGGGGGGTTATAGGGGGGCCTGAATTAAAGAGATGGAAATATCTCGCTAATTATTGATTTCTGTAAAAAATGTTACATAACGAAAGTTTCTTTACAAATGATTTCCGATAAGTTTTATTCTTTACAAAATTTTGATAGGTCTGATATTTAATGAGATAAATGAGTTTTAAACTTGAAATAACGCCATCTAAGGCGGTGGAATGAAATAACAAATGACTTCGTCTATAAGGGGCCTTGGACAACAACAATCGAAAAAGGGGCCTTGGACAGCAACAATCGAAAGCTATTAAACATAGCCTACAGAGAATGTTTCTGTGTTTGTATGAAGTAATATCAGAAGCTAAATTAACCGATTTGTATAATTAATTATTATTTCACCATTGGAAAGTGTAGTTTCTCTAGATGGACATAATGCTGTAATGTTAATACAGTAACTTCTGAGTAAATTGAGGACAGGTAAGATTAAAATAGCTTCTTATGCACAGAAAATTTGATAGGCTATTTTGTACATTCGTTTTCTGTATTTCTTAAATTAATATTTATGTACACACTCATTTTAATCTCAGAGAATTAACGAACAACGAGAGTGTATTGATTTAGTATGCAGTAATAGTACGTTAGCTTAGCAATCCATTATTTTATAATTCAAATTTTAACTATGCTCAATTGAATCGTGTTAAAATACATAAAATAGGCTATATATGCAATAAATGCAATGCAAAAAAATTGGGTAATGAGTGAAGCAGATTATCTTGCGCTGTTGTAAAAGTTGTTCCCTGGATCGAACGTCCTATTTTAATTATGTAATTACTTTATATTTATTTCTAACAGGTGCAGCGGAGCGCACGGGTACGGCTAGTTTAAAATAAATTTTTTATTTCGAATAAATTTTATTCAGCTTCCTCCAAGTGAAGGCTGCCTAGAAGACAAAGCTTACCATAAAATTGTTATAATTAAAAAAAAAAAAAAGAAAACAATGGAGAAGAAAAAGAATAAGAAATAGCACAATTAGAAATAACTGGAAAAGACTAAACAAAACATCATTAATTCCAGAAGAAACATAAAATTTCCTAGTATCTATTAGCTATTGGTTGATCACAGTCGTCTATTTGCAAGATCCAACTTAAGTGAGCAGATCGCCATAGCAAAGAGATCAATATTTTGTTAGGATTTTTTATAGATCCCTTCACTGCAGACATAGATACTTCAGTGACAAGAGTTTGTCCTAGACCAAACTGCTTACAAAAATGCGCTAATCTTTTTGTGATGGTTCCTCTAGCCCCAATCAGTAATCCAACAACTTCGATCGACGTTAGATGATATTTTTCCTTATAATATGGTATAGTGGGGTCATATATGTCGCATTTTTCCTGATGTACCTCAGCAGGTTGATTTTCGTACATTTCCATCCTTACAGTTGGATCAATTATAAATCCGCTTGTTGATCTTGTCAGGATAGCGATGATGTCAATGCGCCTTGAAGACCCATTTGTGGACAAACCATGGGCCTCCTCCTCTACTTGATAGTTTTTTCCTCTTAGGGCCGATGTTAGGAGGGATCGAATCTTGTGGTGACGACTATTCCTCAGTAGTTCTCCATGAGGACAGGCTCCCAGAATGTGAGCAAGTGTTTCTTTCTCACTCCGACAATGTCGGCAGTGGGTTCCATTCTGAGACCTACCTGGTAGAGCCCGTACTGGACATACATTGGCAGTCATCTTAATAGCGTCCTTCCATTCGCTGCTGGTCAATCCATTCGGTTTAGATAGCCATTTATTACCAGGCGTGCATTCTTTGTATAGAATGACTCCCTTTCCTTTCTGAGGCAACGTACACCAGAAATCAAATTCTTTGTCTCGTAGGAGTTTTCGTAAAGATGATACGTTTATCTGATGTGAGGAGTCAATATTTGCCAATCCAAGTTTATCCAGACTTGCTTGTATTTCACTGTGTTCTAAGAAGTCTTAGATACAGAAACTGAATTCTGTTTTGTTTGGTCAAAACATGATAACTTCAAAAAAATCTGTTTTGAGATACAAACATTTTTGTTTTGACTTTTCTATAGAAATCATAATTCCAGTTTACATACAAATGTGAAATAAAATAATATAAGATTATATGGAGTTATTACGACTATACCAAACAAAAGAGAACTGTTTTATATAGAACTGCGCTTTCAGCTAAAAGATATAGTGTAGAAGTCCCATTTATGGTACGTCGCAATTCATTTTCCCAGATATGATCTGATCGGCAACTAAATCTGAACTGAGGAAATCGTATTTTTGACCTGTACGTGTGGATGCTTCCCTTTACCTGCAAAGGCTTGGATTATTCAGTCCAACCGGACAGAACGTATGTAGGGACTTTAAGGCTTAAAAATGCGTTAGAAGCGAATTTTTGTTGGATTGGTAAAAAATATTAACTTTATTTTTCTCTTAAAGTAATTAATATTAGCATTACCAATATGAGGGATTTTTTTGTAGGATTTTTTGGTAATGCCGTGGTCTTAAATTTGTACTGTTTTATTCCTCTCGTAGTTTTATACCTTGGTTTTTTAACGTTATTGTAACACTAGCCGAACCCGAGCGCTCCGCTGCACCCGTTAGAAATAAATATAAAGTGATTACATAATTAAAATAGGACATTTAATCCAGGGAACATTCGTGTTTGATATAAGGATAAATCGTTTATTATGTTACTTAATTTAAATTGTATTTGCATAATTAAAATGCGATCATTTTGATCCAGAGACCATTCATTTGGTCATAAAAATTATTTTAGGAAATACAGGAAACGAATGTACAGAATAGCCTATCAAGTTTTCTGTGCATAAGAAGCTATTTTAATCTTACCTGTCCTCGATTCACTCAGAAGTTACTGTAATAACATTATAGCATTATGTCCATCTAGAGAAACTACACTTTCCAATGGTGAAATAATAATTAATTATACAAATCGGTTAATTTAGCTTCTGATATTACTTCATACAAACACAGAAACATTATCTGTAGGCTATCTTCCATAGCTTTCTATTGTTGCTGTCCAAGGCCCCTTATAGACGAAGTCATTTGTTTTTTAATTCATTACACGGCCTTAGATGGCAGTTATTTTAATTTTAAAACTCATTTATCTCATTAAATATCAGTCCTATCAAAATTTTTCAAGGAATAAACTTATCGAAAATTAGTTTTAAAGAAACTTTTGTTATGTAACATTTTTCATGAAAATCAATAATAAGCGAGATATTTCGATTTATGTAATTCAGGGCCCCTTATAACCCCCTTTTAAATAATGTATTTTGAATGCCATATAGCCTAAAATCTAAGTTATAACGAACTTTATTTATATTCCAATTTTCATCGAAATCCGTTCAGCCATTATCGCGTGAAAAGGTAACAAACATACAGACAGACAGACAGACATACAAACAAAAATTTCAAAAAAGCGATTTTCGGTTTCAGGGTGGTTAATTGTATATGTTAGGACCAATTATTTTGAAAATCGAAAATTACCAGAATAATTTCGGCTACAGATTTATTATTAGTATAGATTCCGCGTAGTGCAATTTATTGTGAGAGCACGTTACAAGGTTTTCCTGGATTATATGAAAATGAGTTAAAATCATTAAAATATACGAAGTGTCAAAAATTGGTGTATACTCTTTTTGAAATACTATTTCACAGCAAAAAAATGAGATAGAAATACGATTTTTGTGGCTTATGATTCAGAAGGCAGTGGAAAGCATTGAAACATTTTCATCTCTTTATAAACAAATATGGCGGTGCAATTATCGTTCGTTGAACGTAAGTGGATACTGAAATGTTATTGGAAAGTGGAGAATATTGTTCAGGTTCTACGACAAGGTTAACTGTCACAAGAATCCGAGACAATTTTGTAGTCGACGGAACGGTGCAAGATGTGTTGAAAGGGAGGTGCGGAAGAAAGAGAAGTTCCACCGATAACGAGAGTGTTGATGCAGTCATGCAGGCTTTTGCACAATCCCCAAAGAAGTCAATGAGGCAATGTTCTCGTGAGATTGGTATCAGCAAATCCAGTGTTCATCGAATTTTATCAGCTCAAAAATGGAAGCTTTAGATTCCGAGACTTGTCCACGCACTAAATGAGTACGACCCAGATAGGCGACTAGAATTTTGTGAGTGGTTCTTGAACATATGTGAAGAAGGGGAAGATTTTCAAGACTTAAGTGTTTAGTCAGATGAAGCTACATTTAAACTTGATAGCACAATAAATTGTGTGTACTGGGCTAACGAAAACCCACACATCTTTCAAGCAAAGATCGTTAAGTAATTATATCCTAATAAATCAAGAATTGGTATGTCGCTCTGTTATACGTCGTTGTTGGGAGTGTACTGTGGCGGAAGGAGGTCATTTTGAACATGTTCGGGCTTAAGGAATACAAAGCCGCAAAAATCATATTTCTGTCTCATCTAGTTGCTGAGAAATATTGTTTCAAAATGTGTATACATCAATTTGGGACACTCTGTATAATTGGTGTATTTTAAAGACTTTAAATTCTGTAAAGATCAAATTGGTTGGATAAAGTACACTTACTTAAACAAATTATAATAATTCGTTCCTGGAGTAAAATTAGTGATTAAGAGTGGACCTTATGAATTATTTACAGTATTCCTCAAGTCTTCTTTGTTTCAGTGGTTGTTCGAATTACTTACTTACTTACTTACGTACAAATGGCTTTTAAGGAACCCGGAGGTTCATTGCCGCCCTCACATAAGCCCGCCATATGTCCCTATCCTGTGCAAGATTAATCCAGTCTTTATCATCATATCCCACCTCGCTCAAATCCATTTTAATATTATCCTCCCATCTACGTCTTGGCCTCTCCAAAGGCCCTTTTCTCCGGTCTCCCAATTAACACTCTATATGCATTTCTGAATTCGTCCATACGTGCTACATGTCCTGCTGGCCTTCTATGCCCAAGGTTGCGGGTTCGATCCCGTGCCAGGTCGATGGCATTTAAGTGTGCTTAAATGCGACAGGCTCATGCCAGTAGATCTACTGGCATGTAAAAGAACTCCTGCGGGACAAAATTCCGGCACATCCGGCGACGCTGATATAACCTCTGCATTTGCGAGCGTCGTTAAATAAAACATAACATTTTTACATGCCCTACCCATCTCAAACGTCTGGATTTAATGTTCCCAATTATGTCACGTGAAGAATATAATGCGTGCAGTTCTGCTTTGTGTAACTTCCTCCATTCTCCTGTAGCTTCATCCTTCTTAGCCCCAAATATTTTCCTAAGAACCTTATTCTCAAACACCCTTAATCTCTGTTCCTCTCTCAAAGTAAGAGTCCAAGTTTCACTACCATACAGAACAATCGGTAATATAACTGTTTTATAAATTCTAACTTTCAGATTTTTTGACAGCAGACTGGATGACAAAAATCTTCTCAACTGAATAATAACAGGCATTTCCCATATTTATTCTGTGTTTAATTTCCTCCCGAGTGTCATTTATATTTGTTACTGTTGCTCCAAGATATTTATATTTTTCCACCTCTTCGTAGGATAAATCTCCAATATTTATGTTTCCATTTTGTGAAATAATCTGATCACGAGACATAATCATATACTTTGTATTTTCGGGATTTACTTCCAAACGGTTGTTCGAATACTGGTTTTAATTTTCTTTCCCATATGAAGTAATGATTTTGATTCAGAAACTTACTCGCAGGAAACTTGTTTCTAATCTGTTTTATTAAAGAAGAAATCACATAATTTGCTTCGAGTTAGAACCCGGTTCCTTTAGCTCGAAGCTGTGAGCTTACTCACTGAGAGCTCCGACAAAAAATGATTATTTCCAACGATTAATGAAAAATATTTTAATTATAATAACATAGAAGAAAGAAAATCAGCGTAGAATCTACGTGTTCGAATATCTAAGCGTCTACTTTTAAAAATTGTACTAAAGTTCAGTCTTGATGCCTATAAATTAGTTTTGTGCTATGATAGGCGTTACCTGCATTAATAACTGCGTCGTAGTGTTACAGTCGGCGTGGGATGTAAATACAGATTATAATGTTGTAATTGGATCGTGTGCAGGTTTACTAGTGGAGTCGGTTTTTCTACATGTCGGATAATTGTTACTAATTGTAATTATTTATGTAAATGAAACTCAGAAGGCAAAGTTCCGGTTGCATCATGCAACAGGGGGGCTTGTTTTAACATGAGTTCATTTTGTATGTCTTGCTGAAAATAAATGTCGGGTATTCTTTTAATTATTTTACTTCTTTTCAACTTCACTGTTGAAAAAAATTGTCACATGTATAAACCCTACATTCATAGACCATTTATAGGGGAGAGTTGGGTAGTATCGGACATCGGGTAATATCGGACAGTGAGTTTCTTCCATCTACAACCAGATGGTAGTACCTGAATAACATGGTTACGTTTCTGTGATGTCGCATACAGTTACGTAACCATGTCATTCAGGTACTACCATCTCTGGTAGATGAAAGAAACGCACTGTCCGATATTACCCGATGTCCGATACTACCCAACTCTCCCCTAATTCTTTTTCTTTTCCGCAGTGGTGGGAAAGTCGAATCAAAGGGAAAGTTAAGCGGAGTGAAAAGAAGTTATTATTTTTTCCTGCGTTTTCTTTTTGTATTCACTTATTTGTTTGTTCTTTATGTATCTTTTAGACATGTTTACCATTTTCATTATATCTGTATTTGCTATGATCTTCATTTTCTTCTTCCGTTTCTTCTTTATCTTGGTTTATTTCTTTCTTTCCTTGACGAATCAAGAAACAAGTAAAGAAAAGAGTAAAGAAACAATCAAAATCATGACACAAGACGAAATAATAATTCGACATTAGTAGAACCTAAATGTCTCACATCTGCTGGTCTAAAGCATAGCATTAATTTCGGTCCTCGGTTGTATAATTCTTTAGCTTAATTACACCTAGAACTTCTAACATGTAACCCACTAACATATAAAAAGAAAATTTTAAACGTGTTAATGTCTTCAATTTGATTAAATAAATTTATAGCTTATGTGTATGAATTAATCAGCCTATGTTATATATGTATTCTATAATTTTGGAATATATATTTTTTCATAAATTGTCCTACTTTATGCACGTACGATATTATTCTTCTCTATGTTAATATTATAAATTATAATTTCATTACAGATGTAATTTTAATTTTAGTTCCTATTTTATTTTGTTTTCTATATTCCTCTTATATTAATGTATTATATTATATAATTTCACTGTAGCTGTAATTTTAATTTTAGTTCCTATTTTATTTTATTTCGTATATTCCTCTTATATTAATATGTTATATTATATAATTTCATTGTAGCTGTAATTTTAATTTTAGTGCCTATTTTATTTTATTTTATTTTATATATTCCTCTTATATTAATATGTTATATTATATAATTTCACTGTAGCTGTAATTTTAATTTTAGTGCCTATTTTATTTTATTTTATTTTATTTTATTTTATATATTCCTTTTATATTAATATGTTATATTATATAATTTCACTGTAGCTGTAATTTTAATTTTAGTTCCTATTTTATTTTAATTTCTATATTCCTCTTATATTAATATATTATATTATATTATATAATTTCACTGTGGGTGTAATTTTAATTTTAATTCCTATTTTATTTTACTATGTATATTCTCTTATAGGCCTGTTAATAATATATCTGAACTGCGACCGAACACGAGCGCTGCTCATTCGGTCCTCAAATTTTGTTAATATTACTGTATCTTCGTTTTTATATTGGTTGTATTATTTTATTTCTATTTCTATTGTTGTAATTATATTCTGTATTCTGTATATTTAAATTTGAATAATGTATTTAAATAATAAATAATTAGATAATAAATTTTTAAAAAGATGGATAAACCCGCGTCTATGAAAGAGAATTTGGGGGTATGGGAAGAATTTTATGTGAGCTCGAAGCCGGTTTGTCATTTGTCTCAGTTTGTTTTTCTCTGTTCCAATAAAGGACCCTGCATAAATCTTTCCTTCATTATCGTATTCTCAGTTTACATTCCTTTATTCTTCCTCTTCTGATGTTTCTCTTTAATCAGCTTTACATTCCTGCAAAACGTATCTTTCTAACTCTAATTACTAATTATGTTCTTTTATGCCCATTCACTTCATTTTGTGTAAAATGTTTTAATGTGTGTAGGCCTGCTGTTTTCCTTCTCATGAAATCTTTTCCTGATTTGTTTTACTCTTTCAAATCTTTTTTATGCTTTTCTTTTCTTTCTTCCCTCCTTTACTTTCCATTCTTTATTATTTTATTTTTCTTTCGTCATTTTTTCATTCCTCTCTTCACATATATATTTTTTTCTATGTTTTTTTTTTTCATTCATGCCTTCTTTTATTTTTACTTATGTGGTGGCAAAACACGTAGATCAGGGGTACGCTTCCCTACTGATCGGTACTCCCGCCTGGGCTGATACCTGTATGTAGTTTTTTTAAGAGGTTTTCCTCAACTATAAGGCGAGTCAGGTCATCTCTCATTTTCTATCTCTAATTCTTACGAATCTGTCTTTATTTCTATCTCTAGGTTTTCATGATCTCTTATTGTCATCAATCTCTCGCTTTTTCATCTCTAGTTCTACTTCATTTCTAGTTCCTCCTCATCTCCAATTTTATCTTTATTTCTTCCTCATCTCTCGTTATTTCGTCTCTAGGTCTTAAACAACTCCCTTTTGTTTTGATCTCTAGTTCTTCCTCTTATCTAATTTTTCATCTCTAGTTATCCTCATCTATCGTTTTCTTTATCTCTAATTGTTGATATACATTTTTTATCTCTAGTTCTTGTTCTACTTTCGTTCTTTTATTTACAGTTTTTCTCAGATCTCTTTTATCTCCAGTTACTCCTAAAATCTCTTCCTTTTCAACTCTAGTTCTTCCTTATGTCTCGTTTTTCGTCTCTAGTTCTGACTCAGTTCCTATTCTTTTCATTTCTAGTCTTTTCTCATATCACGTTTTTTTATCTGTAATTCTTCCTCATCTCCTGTACTTTCCGCTTCTACTTCTCCCTAATCTCCCGTTCTTTTCATATCTAGTCCTCCCATTCGTACGTTTTTCGTCTCTATTTCTCCCTAATCTTCCTTTCTTTTCATGTCTAGTTCTTCCTCATCTCCTTTGCTTTTTATCGTTCTTTTTATCTCCAGTTATTTTTATTGCCTCGTTATTTCATCTCCAGTTATTTATCATCTCTAGTTCTTTCCTTTGTCTTCCCTTTATTATTTTTATGTTTATCGTCCTCTCAATTTCCTGTTCTTTTTAATCTGTCGTTTACTCTCACTCTCTTCTTTTCAGCTGTCGTTTTCATCTCTCGATCTGTTGTCTTTCTAATTCTTTTTTTTTTGTGTCCCGTTCCATATCTTATTTCGTTCTTTCTATCGTTTTCCTTGTCCCTCTCTTTTGAATCTCATCTTCTTTTCTTTTGTCATCATATCTTGTCTTTTTCTTCCGCTCCCTCAGCTCTTCTTCATCTTCTCTTCTGTTCTTCCTTCTTTTTATTCGTTTTACCTCTTCCTCTACATCTTCCTCCCTTCATCTATTTTTTCTCTTCAACTAATTTTACCTCATCTTTGTTTCTATGTCTTCTCTTAATTTCTTCAATCTCTTTAACTTCTCCTTCACCTTACTGCTTCCAACTATTTACCTCTCCCTAATATTTAGCACTTCTTTCTCTTCACTTCTTCTTTCTTCTTGCTTCTTTCTCTTATTTACGTCTTCCTAGTATTTACCTCTTCCAACCTTTTACATCTTCCTCCTATTATCTATTCCTCCTTTTTACCTATTCCTCGTATTTACCTCTCCCCGCTTTTTAAATACTTCACCTATTTATCCCTTATTTTTCTTTACCTCTTTCTTCTCTTTACCTCTTTATCCTGTTTTCTATGCCTTCTATTTATTCTTATCTCCCATTTGCTTCTTCCTTCTCCTTACCTCTTTCTTCTGTTCACTTCTTCCTCTTTTTTCCTCTTCTACTTATTTAGCTCTTCCTCTTATTCACCTCTTCCTCTTAATTGCTTTTTCCTCCTGTTTACCTGTTCCCCAATTTACATCTACTCCCTATTTAACCTCTTCCTCCTACTTACCTCTTTCTTTCATTTATTTCTTCATTATTTCTACCGCTTTCTTCTACATACCTCTTTTTTTGCTTTACGTCTTGATCCTATTTATCTCTTCCTACAATACAGGCATAGGGTAAAGTTGCCTAATGCCGTGATACCCCTAATTCCGTGAAATGTTTTTTTTTTTCATTGGCTGACGTGGGATTGAATATCTCGCTTGCAAGTTCACCGATATTTCAAAAGTAGCTCAAAGATGCACTCTTTCGAGAAAGATGTCTGGCGCTAAGATCGAAAGGCAGAGCTTTGATTGACCTTCAGTTTAATAAATGTATCACGGGATTAGAGGTATCACGACATTAGGCAACTACAGTACCTCTTCCTGCTATATATCTTTTCCTCCACTTCATCTCTTCTTCTTATTTATTCCTTTCTCCTGTTTACCTCTCCTACTTATTTACCTCTTCCTTGTTTTTACCTATTCCTTCTATTTACCTCTTCATCCTACTTATTTCTTTCTTCTATTTATCTCTTCATTATTTCTAACTCTTCCTTCTATACAGGGCATACTTCTTTCTTCGCTTTACGTCTTTCTCCTATTTGCCTCTTCTTCCTATATACCCTTTTCTCCTCTTCACCTCGTCTTGTAATTCACTTCTTCCTTCTATTCATCCCTTTCTCATGTTAACCTTTTGCTCCTATTTACCTCTTCCTCGAATTTATCTCTACCTCTTCTTATTTACACCTTTGTCCTATTTTACCTCTTCCTCCCATTTACCGCATCATCCTATTTAACTCTTCTTTCTATTTAACTCTACCTCCTATTTACCTGTTTTCCATATTTACCTCTACTTCCTGTTTAAATGTTCCATTTATTTTAGTCGGCCTCGGTAGCGTAGTCGGTATAGCACTGGCCTTCTATGCTCGAGGTTGCGGGTTCAATCCCGGTCCAGGTCGATGGCATTTAAGTGTGTTTAAATGCGAGAGGCTCATATCAGTAGATTTACCGGCATGTAAAAGAACTGCGGGACAAAATTCCGGTAAACCGGCTACGCTGATATAAACTCTGCAGTTGCGAGCGTCGTTAAATAAACCATAATTTAATTTTAAAATTTCCATTTATTTACCTCGTTTTCCTATTTACTTCTTTCTCCTACTTAATTATTCCTCATATTTACCTCTTTCTCCTACTTACCTGTTTCTTCTATTTACTTCTTCTTCCGATTTACCTCTTCCCCCTATTTACCGCTTCCTCTTATTTAATTCTTTATCTCATTTACCTCTTAGGGCTGGTTCACAATAAACGGGAACGGAAACGAGAACGAGAACGGAAATATTGTTAAATACAATTATTTTAACACTATTTTCGTTCTCGTTCTTGTTTACGTTCCCGGTTTATTGTGAACCAGCCTTAACTCTTATTTACCTCTTCCTGCTATTCATCGCTTTCTTGTCTTTGCGTCTTCCTCCTATTAATCTCTTCTCCTCATTGAATTCAGCTAGAGACTATGTTGGGGCATGCTGACCTCAGCTCAGACAGATGAAATAAATAAATAATTATTTTAATTATTGTTTACTTCCTTTTCTTTACATCTTCCTCCTATTCAACCCATCCTTTTCTTCACCTTACCTTTTCCTTATGTTTACCTTTTCCTTCTTTACACCTGTTCCTTCACTAAATTTATTTGGTGAAATTCGTTTTATAAGTGGATTGGATTTATTGACCTTGAATTACTATATAAGTAAATTAAGTTTATCTTTCTACTTCATTATCTGCTATTTTTATATTTTACCATTTTCTTTCTCTTTTTGTATTTCCTATTTCTTTCCTTGGTTATTGTCTTCTTTTCTGGGCTTCTATATCCTTTTCATTTCTTCCCTTTTTTACTTCATTTTTCTATTAACTTCTCCTTGCAGCTTTTTAACGGTTTCCTTTGCTTTAGTAATTATTTCTTCTGCTATTTAATTTCCATCTCCTTATTTATTCTTCCTTCACTTCAGCTGTAACCACGGTTACCTGCTCGCACCCACGCCGTGACCATCCTTGCCAAACCTATTTCTACATCGCCCTGTGCCTGCCGGTATAGTTTTGGAATTAAACAAAAGCTGGCCCTGCTGATGGCTCGGTTTGATATCGCGGTGCATTTAATTTCTTGATTAAAGCATTCAAGTATGAAGTTTGTTATGTAGAGGTGGAACTAATGGCCGTCGATCAGGATATGCCGACAGCTGGTTGGGTTCTAGCAGATTGCAAATCGCTATCACGACCGGAATCTCTCTTAAACTAATCGCCGCAGAAAATGCTATGAGGCAATAATAATAATAATAATAATAATAATAATAATAATAATAATAATACTAATTGGGAATCCTACTTTACGGTGAATAAAAATATTAAATTTCTGTATAAAATCTTCGTTAAATTGAGTGAAATTTCGTACAAAGAAAAATAAATTCGGTATTATTTTGCATTTTTTATATGGTATGATATTTATTTGTCAGCTAACTTTAAAACTCACAGTTATGGTTGAACTTCACATTCCTGCTTTTCGATCATCCCTTTATATATACCACTCTTTTCTATTTATACATTCATTTGCCAAGTCCTTTTCCAAGCCCTTCACACCTCTACACCTACCTACCTTGCCTCCGTTTCAGTTGTTTGATATCATATCATAATCAAGCCAAATGGTAAAGAAGCCATGAAGAAAGCAGTTGAAGAAATAAAATCTTCCAATCATTGGTTCTGCTATCTGGCCATACAATCATAACGTGTTTGTTGATGAAGATTTTGCTCCAGATCAACTTACAGATCGCCCACTTGAGACAGAAATCAGCGAAACAACAGCTGGCTCAGATTTAACAAATTCTGCGGTGCCAGCTTTTTCAGCAGCTGAAGAAACAGTTAATGCTCACTCAGAATCAACCACATCTGTGATGTCGGCATCTTCAGAGATTGACGAAATATCCAATACATCAATTACAGTCAGATTTTAAGTTCCGGTTACACCAAAACCCTCAACATCGTCAGCAAGAGAATCCAAGTCAGTTCTTTTGATTTAGACCAGTGCCAGAAGTGGATGCTCGAAAGATACGAGTTCAACGAAGAAAATGTCAGCGCTCTGAAGTTCTTACTTCTATACCGATTAAAAACGTTGAAAGAGAAGTAACTTATGGGCAGGAGTAAAAGCAGAAGAAATCCAAGTTTTCAGTGCTAGTGAAAAATCGACTTGTTCATATTTTTATTTTGTACTAATCTAACGTGCTGTAATGGGCTGTAAATAACATATCCTGTCGTCTAATATAACTCATTAACATCGTGTTTATGTGTTGATTTAATTTTATTATCAGTGAATAAAAATTAAATAGAAATGTAAAAATGTTATAGGGATATTCATTTTGCCCGGGTTAATTATTCGCTTTGCCCGTGTAGGTAACCCGGCAAAGCGGGTATTGACTATATTTTCTTTCTTAAATCATATCACTGTCCGCAGGTACGAGAAACGAATTGCTGTTTTTTTATATATGTGGACAACATGTGTCACAACAATTTTCATGAAGTTTTTATTTCGGGAACACCAAAATATAGCCTGTGGCTTATCCGCTTTGCCCGGGTTTCCCCTAAGCTATGTAATAGGCGCCATAAAGTATCCAGAATATTTGAACTTTTTATTTTAAAGTCACTCGAAATACGATTTCAATATTACATCCATAATTCTGTATTGAAATACGATCTAGATATTAAGTTCAAAATTTTTATAGGCCTAGAAGTAACAATGCAAAGCAGATTGTATTTAATCACTTACAGTTTTTAATAATATTCCGTTACTTAATTAAAACCAAATCGTAAATCCAGGTAACTCCGATCACTACCACGCCTGCCAACAGTACAGCGCGCAGGGAACTTTGATTCACCATAGCTTATTTTATTAACGCACGCACATATTTATGTGACTTCCAATAAGTATATCTTTAGGACACGTTAAATTAAAATACCGTAAAAATGAATACAAATTGCTTTTGAAAAACTCTAATTTCGAATAAATTCGTCCTAAAAAAATAAGAACAAAAATTTGAATTAGGTCTGTATACAAAATTTCCCATTATTTCGCAGGACAAATTTACATTTGCATTGGGCCTCAAAGCTAATTTACTGCTGTGTTTGGCCGCTTGCATTTTACCCAACGCAGAGTATAATTCTGGCTTCATATTTTTTCTCCGAAAATCAGTGACATTTACAGTTCGTTTGTTTGTACCCTTAATGATATTATGGAGCTGAAGAGAACTTTAGTTTTGTCTGCCGAAAAACAATATTTGGTGAGTCCATGGTTTGCGGAAACTACGTAATCTTTAGTAATAATAATAATATTAATAATAATAATAATAATAATATATATAATTTATTTCCAAGAAATAGTCTGCCCAGGCATCCTGGATTGCAAAAACACAGAATAACACACATATAAGAATAATAACGATTACATTAAAATAGATGAGTCAAATTGAAATGTGAACTAGGGGCTTAAATTTAAGAAATGATAAAATTATGCCTACATATATTTGTAACAATCACACACTAACGAATAGAAAAAAGGGAGGGGCATTATGATATTCCGTATAAATGATTTTTCAGAATCGCCACAGACTCTTTAATGGTTGAAGTAATTATTTTTGGAATGATGTCATGGATTCCAAATGTTTTGATAGTGTTTACAGTTGATTGTGGGATGGTGCCCCTCGCTCCGATCATTAAACCATGTACTTCCCAGGTGCCTTCCATCTGATATTTTTCACGAAAATACGGAATAGTAGGCTCATAAATTTGTTGTTTCTCTCTGTTGACCTCAGATGGTTGGGTCTGGCCATCTCAAATCTAACAGTTGGGTCCAGTATAAAGCCTCTACTATTAGTCTTGTCTAGAGCTACGATGTCCGCTCTTCTAATTCCGCCGCCTTCAGACGCAACGCAGTGCACCTCTTCATGGACCTCGAAGGATTTTTTTTCTAAAGGCTTGTGCAATTAGTTTTCGGATGTTATGATGGTGTGAATTTCTCAGGAGTTCTCCATGCTGACAGGATCCTACGACGTGTGCAAGGTTTCAATGTCGTTGCAGTATCTGCAACGGAAACCGCCCAAGGATCTCACATGAAGACTCTTCACTGGTGCTACTGGTGTTTGCGGTCATCTTAATTGCGTCCGCCATTCAGAGGAAGACAGGATAATAATAATAATAATAATAATAATAATAATAATAATAATAATAATAATAATAATAATAATAATAATAATATAATACTAAAGAATATGATTCTCTTGCCTTTACCCCGGGAAAGCTATTTTTATTTGTTTGGCAACGAAAAATCCTGTTACCAATCGAACCCCGGTCCTTCTTGTTTGAGCTACCCGGCCGCCAATAATAATAAAATATAATATTTAAATACGCTGTTTTTATTTGAGATAATGTTAACAAACATAATATTTAAATACGGAGATAATGTTCACAGTTAATATCATCTTTACTAGGGTTCGGATTTCTATAAAATGTTATATTTTTATTCTGGTCTCTTTTTACACGTCATTGAAGTCAAATTAAAGACATTTCTAGCTTTTCTGAACAAGATGACATGATTTTATTGGTGTTATAAGATAGAATGCATATTTTATTATACGGAGTGATTCACAAGGATTACCTTCACTTGCGGAGCTTATTTCTGAAGACATTCTAAGCAAAAATATCATATCAACATGTGTCCTAATCTCAATGTTTTCAAAGTTACGCTAATTTGAAGTTGTTTGTAAAACACTTTTTCTTTTAGTTTTAAGGGTAGAAGAAAATTACAAATAGAGAATAAACTATTCAGAAGAGTCATTTCTTTAATTGGCTAGTGTTTTGAAGCTAAAAATGTGTTGTCAGTTGATTTGTACAGATTTTGCTTTTCAATTTTTAACTAAAAATTACACCATTCTTACGCACTTATCACAAAAATTGTTACAAATCATACGACTTTAGGAACTTGATTCTTTACAGATTAATTATGCATCCCAATGTACAGTCTTGAAGAATTTACAAGAGTGGCGTTTTTGTAACAATTATTGTGATAAATACGTAAGAAAATGTAATTGTGTAATTAAAAAAAAAAAAAATCTGTATGAAGAACTATGGAATTCACAACACATTTTTATCTTCAGAATACTAGCTAATTAAAGAAATGATACTCCTGAATAGTTCATTCTTTATCTGTAATATTCTTTCACCCTTAAAACTAAAGAATAATGGTATTTTACAATCAAATTCAAATTAGTGTAACTCTGAAAACATTGAGATTAGGACAAATGTTTATATGACATTTTTTTCCCAGAATGTCTTCGGAAATAAGCTCCGAAAGAGACGGTAAATCCTCGTGAATCACCCTGTATTTTAGCGTTAAGTCGTATTTAACAAAAACATGCTATAAAGCGTATTTTTCTCACATTATAATTACTGTAACAGTTCTCCAAAAATTATTCACGTGTTTTGTGCCAGTAATGAAATAGTAATATGCGTTACAAGAGCGGTATGTTGAAGTTTTGATGTTCGAGGAAAAGTTTGAAAAAGCGAAACTTAGTTGAGCTTTTTTAATTTCCGAGAATTTAAAGAAAATATACCGCTCGTGTATCGTACATTATTTTGTGCGAAGATCGTTTATTACATACCTGAAAGAGGAATTTCTAATTAGTTGCAATGAAATCTCCATCTTGGTTTCTGTTCAATGACGGCAAATTTGCAAAACAAAAATATCTATCTTCAACATTGTTGCTTTAAAATGTTTTCTGTGTTTACTATACTCCAGCAGGCCGTGATATACGTCTGTCTTTTTTTCCCCGTCTATGATGAGTCTGGAATCTTGTTGATTTTTTCATTTGCTTCTTTAATGTTACTTGCATCACGAATGCAGTAACTTTAGTGGAGTTGTAGAGTTTACTTAATTTTTGCAAATATTTAAAAACAATAATTAACAGTGCAATTTAGGTGAAATTGCAGTGGTAAGTTTCCAATTTATAATTATTACTACATTGAACGTCTCTAAAAATAATATGTTAAAAGCCTAAAGCAGTAAAATCAATATGTCACTTAAGCGGTAGGAAGAGGGAAATTGTTATGTATGTTACGTTGGGAATACTGAATGTGGAATTTTAGACTTTCCGCGGATTGGTTTTGTGCGGAAACCAAGTAAATACGCACGATCTCGCACAAACATTTTGTTTGATTTTGGATATTTATTTTGTATTTCCTTTCCTTAGAAATATTTGGTGATTGAATAAAGTTTGAAGGTAACTGGTTTCACCAGCAGTATGTTGTCAAAACGCAGAAGATAAATGGCTGTTAGGAATATGGCCAGATTGTTGCTGGTCGGTCTCGACTTTACCCCCTCTTTACCTGTCCCAAACATATGACACTTAAGAGGTTCCAATTGACAGGTTAATAATAAGTATAGACGAGAATTTCATGCACTTTAAAATCCCAAAATATGCAACCATTCATGGACTATCAAACTGTAAAACATGCACGATCAAGCCAAAAATACATTAAAATATGCCCTTTCATTTTTGTTCCAAATTTCTTATTTCACGTCAAATTTTTGCACAGTTAACAACTAACAACATTTCCAAATTGGTTTCTGTGAGGTTCCTGTCCTTGTCAGTCAATATGTTTTTGTAGGCACAGAATGACCTTTCTACATCGCAAGAAGTTATGGGTGCAAACATGAATGAACCTTTTCTGATATTTAGTTTTTTTTTTTTCCTTCTTCAGTCCTGATTCCTGAAGATTAAATTAGGGGCATAAAATCGAGAAACTGAGGTGTCCACTCAAAACCATTAAAACATACATTTAAACAGAATATAATGTATATTATGTGCATGATTAGGGGAGAGTCGGGTAGTATCGGACATCGGGTAATATCGGACAGTGCGTTTCTTTCATCTACCACCATATGGTAGTACCTGAATGACATGGTTACGTTTCTCTATGCGACATCATAGAAACGTAACCATGTCAATCAGGTACTATCATCGTGTGATAGATGAAAGAAACTCACTGTCCGATATTACTCGATGTCCGATACTACCCGACTCTCCCCTAACTAAAATTGTTTAAACATGCATCATGCATGTTTTTATCCCCAAAAAGTCCAAAACATGCAAATATGCACGGAAAAAGTACACGTATTTCGAACAGGAGAGTAATGAAATAGATAAGTACTCAGTTTGAGCTATGTCCTATGTTCCTATAAAACATGCATTTGCGTGGAATTCTCGTCTCTAATAATAAATAGATAGATAGATAGATAGATAGATAGATAGATAGATAGATAGATAGATAGATAGATAGATAGATAGATAGATGGATGGATGGATGGATGGATGGATGGATGGATGGATGGATGGATGGATGGATGGATGGATGGATGGATGGATGGATGGATGGAGGGAGGAGGGATGGATGGATGGATGGATGGATGGATGGATGGATGGATGGATGGATGGATGGATGGATGGATGGATGGATGGATGGATGGATGGATAGATAGATAGATAGATAGATAGATAGATAGATAGATAGATAGATAGATAGACAGACAGACAGACAGACAGACAGACAGACAGACAGACAGACAGACAGACAGACAGACAGACAGACAGACAGACAGACAGACAGACAGATAGACAGACAGACAGACAGACAGATAGATAGACAGACAGACAGATAGACAGACAGACAGACAGACAGACAGACAGACAGATAGATAGATAGATAGATAGATAGATAGATAGATAGATAGATAGATAATAAAAAATAAGCAATCAGTTACCCTGTTAACGTAACTGTAAGAAAATTTGTTGCCCTTCTATTTTTATAGGGTGAACAGTCCCCTATGACAAATACAGGGAATTAGCATTAAACAATTGTAGATTGGTGAATATAAAAGTTTTTTTTAAATAAAATGTTGATAATATTTAATTTGTTTTGCGTCATATTTCCAAGTTTTTGTGTTATATTTTGGTCTTTTTAGAGCACAACTGCATGCATATTTCCAGAGTTTTTAGGTCATAGAAAATCGAGCCCTACCATTTTTATCGGCACTATTGTGTCAAACAAATACTCAGGCGTCCACTCCATTTGTAGATATTTACACTGTTACTTTATATATTCAGATTTTGCTGCGCGAATCCCTTATAATTGTCCTGCAGTGAAGATGTTTCTCTGTATTAGCTTCCCGAAGTTATATGAACCGGTGATAATGGTTGTTAATTATGTGGAAAAGATATAGTGCTGGCAGTGTAAACTAGAGTTTCTGACTAATAATTATTTTGTATGCAGCTATTTTTATTCAGAATTTAGAATGGTGCGTCCAGTGTGGAAAGCCAACTCTAGAGTTAATATGACACTTAACCCAGATTTTCCCACCGTCCTTTTTTTAAGGACAGTTGCAGTGCCTTCGGATATTATGTCATTGATGGTGTTAGGGACATTTTATAAGTTGTGCGATAATGTTGGTAGTAGGCTATTTGTTAGCTTTAGAAAATATACGTTCCTTGTTTCAGTTTATTTCAACATCATTTAACCGATTTTTGAGAGTAAATATGTGCTACTGTATTTTTATCACAAACAAATTTTTGGGCTTATCTGGGTTAAACATAAATTTATTTTTTTTGTTCCAGGAATGTCTCTACTACGCATTCATGAGAGGTTGCACCGATCATCTGAATTCGGTGAGTGAACACTTGTGATTTACTATCTATTAAAATAACTCATATAATAATAATAATAATAATAATAATAATAATAATTAATAATAATAATAACACTTTTATTTACTGGCAGAGTTAAGGCCATAGGGCCTTCTCTTACACTCTACCAGGTCACAAAGTATTCGAGCAGTTAAAATTTAACAAAAAGTTACAGAACAGAATACTAACATGTATGATTTGAAAGGCTTTCTCGGCGTTGGTTCGCTAATATGTTTTCGCGGGATATCAGCCGAGTTAAGATTTTGAATGCTCCAAGCTTTCGACTTATCTCTGCAGCCATCTTCAGGGAAGTGATGTCCGAACAGAAAGTCGAAAGTTTATATAGATGTTAGGCTGTCTCAGGTGAAACGGGATTGGTTGGCGGATCGGCCAATCCGGGGCCGGGAATTGTCATCGCTCGTATCCCACTACTGGGATCGTACAATCAAGGAGGCCATAGAGATCACGCTGGAGAAAAACAACGTTTTAACAGAGACAGTGGACTCCAGCTCAGTCAGGCATGGACACCGGCCTTAGACCAACTCAGGCCCTCTTACAATCAAGGTCATGAAGATCACGGACCGAGGACGGCAACCGATTCCAACCGGCGGAACAGGCTCGCCGCCCGCCAAACTTCACGCAGGAATCCCGGGAGGGGCGGATTTACGAGCGATGATTAAAATATCCCGGCCCCGGATTGGCCGATCCGCCAACCAATCCCGTTTCAATGAGACAGCCTAACATCTATATAAACTTTCGACTTTCTGTTCGGACATCAGGCCTGAAGATGGCTGCAGAGATAGCAGTCGAAAGTATTCTGAGCATTCCAAAATCTTAACTTGATATCCCGCGAAAACATATTAGAGAATACTAACATATTACAAAGAGAAATAATGACAGCATAATAAAATCGACACTAAACAACATGAAAATAATACCATAATAGAAAACAAAAAGAAAGTAAAATACATTGAATATAGTAAAAGCAACTCATTTAGCACAAATGGTTAATATGGAAAATATAAGGAAGAATATAAAAATATAATATAATATATATATATATATATATATATATATATATATATATATATATATATACTATTATATACTATACCCTATAAAAAAATTCTGCTATGAATGTTATGGATACAAGTTCCAATAGTACTGTGCATATACGAACTATTTTTCTTTGATTAGAGACACATATAATATATATCGTGTGAATATGTAAACGTAAGCAAGAAAATGAATATCTACAACGTAGCTTTCATTTGTCTCGTTTCCATAGCGGCTGAACTGAGATCTAAATGGAGATAGATGTCTGGGTATTTATATTGTCCGCAGTGCAGGACATCTTGTTTTCGCAAATAGATAATATCAGTCTTTCAAATTTATGCGCTTTAAACTCAACTGTATCATAGAGTAAGGATGTAGGATTCGTGTATATAAATACATCACTTAAGCATTTATACTAAATACAGCTGTTACGCGTTGTCGCATGAAATTTATAGGGATACGATATTCCTGCCTCCCTTGTAGAAATATCTGTATGATTATTCTCGCAATGTAGGAATTCATTCCTCAACATTTTAATGTTCGAAGTATTTTTCTATTGGAATGAATAGTTTCTACTGAATAATTTTCAAAGTTGGAGTGTATATTTAATTATTTATTAATGTAAATATTTATTTGATTGAATGCTTGATTGCTAAGCTTTCTTTGCTTGTTTACTTCTGCTTGCATGCATGTTTTGCTGCGCTTTGCTTTGCTTATTTATTTATTTATTTATTTATTTATTTATTTATTTATTTATTTATTTATTTATTTATTTATTTATTTGCTTACTTGTTTTCCTTTCCTTGCTAGCTTGCTTGCATGTTTTGCTTTCTTTGCTAGCTTGCTTTCTTTGCTTATTTATTTATTTATTTATTTATTTATTTATTTATTTATTTATTTATTTATTTATTTATTTATTTATTTATTTATTTGTTTGCTTACTTGTTTTCCTTTCCTTGCTAGCTTGCTTGCATGTTTTGCTTTCTTTGCTAGCTTGCTTTCTTTGCTTATTTATTTATTTATTTATTTATTTATTTATTTATTTATTTATTTATTTATTATTTCTTTTTATTTATTTATTTATGTATTTATTTATTTATTATTTGTTTATTTATTTGCTTACTTTCTTCCTTGCTTTGTCTTTATGTTCCTTACTTGTTTCCTTTGCTTGTTTGCTTGCATGCTTCCTTATTTATTTTTTTATTTCTTTTTATTTATTTATTTATTTGTTTATTTATTTATTTATTTGTTTATTTATTTATTTATTTGTTTATTTATTTATTTATTTGTTTATTTATTTATTTATTTGTTTATTTATTTATTTATTTACTTATTTGTTTATCTGCTTCCTTGCTTTGCTTGAATGCTTGCTTGTTTTTCTTTCTTTGTCTGCTTACTTTGATTATTTTTTTAAATTTATTTACTTATTTATTTATTTGATTGCATGCTTGCTTTGCTTGATTGGCTTACTTATTTATTTAATTATTTTATTTATTTATTTATTTTATTTATTTATTTATTTATATCCACTCTATTTTCATTATTATTTGTTGATTTTGTCCTTAGTTAAATTCTGTATTAGTTTGTCTGTTTCTAAATGATCAGTAGGACTATGGTATTCGATTAAAGCATTATGACAACGATACAGGAAAAAGTACAAGCGTATAATCTGGTTTGTAGAGACCTGGTCTCTTAACTGCCATAAAAATAAAATTAATCGAATGAAACGTTTATGCTGTTCATGATTGTTATTGTGAGTATTGTTGGAATTGTAAGGATGTTTGGAATTAGGAAAGTAGAAATTTGCTTTCATTTCTGTCTTTATACTCCCCGCACTTAAATTTAACGTGGCGGTACTTTCTCGTTACTTACTTCATAGTTGCTTTTCATTCCGTGAGGCCTAGTCTCGAGATATAGTGCAATTGATAGTCGAAACGATTCACACATCAATATGACGCCAATGAGTTGTTTGAACTTGTGATGAATAATAATGTGATAATAGAATAAATTGGATTCATTTTTAAATTAATGCTAGGCACATTTAAGTACTTAAAATTTTAGACTATGTTAAATTAAATATTTCTATCTTTATATTTTCCGCATTTAGGCCTATTAGTCACCCCCATTGTTGTACGAGTAATATTGAAAACTTGAATGAATAATGATCAGTGTATCATTTTCGCGAAAATATTTTTTTTTTTTTTTACTCGAACAACAATTTTTGTACCTGTCCCTATAACACATGATAAGAATCGAAGTCCAGCTCTTTCCTTCATCATTTTATTAGGCGTTCATATATGGTGGGACGTAGGCCAATGTGTTAATAGCTTGAATATAGGTACAGTATATTATTACTAATTTTCCTGGAAAATTAGAAAATGACACTTACATCCTTATTTAGTTCAGATCTTAAAATTTGTATTAAGTTGAAATAAAGATTAGTCTAATATTTCGTCAAATTTTTAACACGCTTCACGTCACTCTTTTCCAATTCCATCTGATATGCTACCGAAATCACAAATCTACAGCAATTGCATAAAGTTCAGATAAAGAAGCATTAAAAGAGAACATTATTAATTTATAATTAATTAATAGGCATACATCATCGTCATTATGGAAATCGCTTATTGGTTCTGTTTTTGGGGCTCTGGAACCATGTTGAATGACATTTTTATGGCTCAGAAGCGTATTGTCAGGTGCACAGCGGGTGTTGATAGCAGAACCTCCTGTAGGTAATACTTTTACAGTATAATCACAGTCTACTATATACAGTCGCGAAGGTCAATATGTAGTAAAATGCAAACATGGGTAGTTGCCCACCACTAGGTCGCTACTATCGCCTCATCATCGCAGATCTCTCTCCTAGCAGACGACAAAATATGTTACACTTTCGTTGTCCTGTTCTTTGGAAAAATTAACACCTTCCTTCCATTATTGAAATATTAAATGCATAAAGTTAATTTATTATTTTAATGAAGTATATTAAATTCCACCATAAACTCGAAGATACCTGCAAGAAATAAGTAATATAATTTCGTTTGTGCAAAACGAACTGAAATTTACTATAATAGCTTCACTCATTCAAGATTATAGCGATAATTAACTATGAAACCAATAAATATTAATTTGCATTTCCTTTACAACAATAATAATGGAAATATGAATTAATGGAGTAACTTACGTGTACCGGTACTTGTAGTGTAGGCTTACGTAGTTAACAAAGTGGGATGAGGTTAAGCAATAATAATCACACCAGAATTGGAAATAAAACGAGCAATAAATTTTATTGTAACAGACTTTTTTTCTACGTCTCTAGTAAAGCAACAAATAAAAATAACAACGAAATTAACAGCTATAATTAAAAACATATCCTTTGAAAAAAGTAGGCCTAAGTAATAATAATCCCACCAGAATTGAAAATAAAATGTGATCAATAAATTTCATTAAAACAAACTTAATTTTTCTACGTCTGTAGTAAAATAACACATAAAAATAATAACAAAATTAATAGCTACAATTAAAAATATATCCTTTGAAAAAAAAAGTAGACCTAACCTTTATTTCTCTGGAAATTTAGCAGCCTAAGTGACAGAACTTTAACCGGTAACTAATGTCCTTTCGGTTAGACTGAAACATTTCATTGTGAAATTTAAGGATATAATGTATTATAACAGTCACAAAGAACTTCAAATTAACAGTTTTGTTTCTGCACAGCATTCTTGTGGAAACCCAGGAACCTTTCTGAACCTTTCGGAAATCGCACAAAGGATAACTCTGGCCTCTTTCTTTTACTGTTGCTACAATTTATAGCACTACAAACGTCTCCTCCTTGTCCCATATTATTATTCCAATTATTATATTTTAGCCATTAACATTTTCATTACAACTAATAACGAACATTTCACAAGCATCAATGTGAAATACGCAACGAGCTAGCACTCGATAGAAATACGACACAGTCCAAAGTCAACCATGGACAGTCTATTGTTTCTAGTTGCTAATCGCTTGGAGCGCTTTATCACGAGATTTGCAAAAACACCTGAAGCTTCGCGACTGTATATAGTAGACTGTGGTATAATATTCTCACTGTTTATGTTATATATTTTTTTAATGTATTGCAATTAATTAATTCAAATCTTTCTCACTTTCACCAAAATAGTGACTTTCATTCTTACGATACTCGTAATAAAAATAGTTTAAGTATTCCGGTACACCACCTTACAAATATTAGCAGATCTTATATGGTTTCTGGTATTAAAATTAACAATAGTTTGCTTAAGGATATGAAATATACGAATAACATTCTTAAATTCAGGAAGTATATAAAAATAAATTAATACATTTGTGTCCATACAGCCTAGAGCAGTGATTTCAAAGAAAGCGCACTTTTCAGACCTTGACGTCGTGCGCGGGCATCAAGCGCTAGATATGGAAGGAGGAATAAGCAGCCTGTTGAATTAAAAAAACAGTGATGCACACACTTAAAAACGGAACGTGAAATTTTGTCATTTTTATATGGCTTCTTTATGTTTGATATTATCTATATTGTCTGTAAAAAAAAATACTAACACCAATTTGTTATTATTGCAGTTGTGTTTTAAACGTTAATAACATAATAAAAAGTTAAGAAGTAATATTCAAATTAATTTCATAGCAGTACAACTATACTGTACTAAGTGGATGAAACACATCATTCATAAAGAAAGTGATATCCCCCAAAAAAAAAAAAACACACACACACAAAAATTATGACATGAAAAGTTTGAATTGAACTTGGAGGTACCTTTAGCCTTATAAAAGTAATCAATGAACTAATCAAAACAATGTTATAGTACAGAGCAAAGTTATCTAGGTACTGTATATGTTTTAAGTGTAATTAATATTCCACAACAAAACTCTTTTCGCATTATGCTTTAAGGTGATATTGGTGAGCAACTTCCTCATCATCAGAATATTAAATTATTTTCTCGAAACCTGCTGAAGCTATAGAGCTGACAATTTTAAAACACATGGGTACGTAAATTTTGCTTGTGATGTAACAGTAGTTGCTTTATTAATTTATTTTCTTGCAAACATTTTCCATGCCAATATTTTCAAAATTTGTAATACACTATCTTCAGTAATACCTATTTACGGTATATTAGATTTACGAAAACATTGTTTCAGTACCTGTAAGACTACTAAATATATAGGCCTATATCTGAAAATTTCACTTTTCTATAAAAAAAGTTGAGAATAGTAATATACGTTACAAGAGCGGTATGTTGACGTTTTCATGTTCGAGGAAAAGATTGAAAAGCGAAACGCAGTTGAGCTTTTTTAATTTCCGAGAACATGAAAACAAACATACCGTTCGTGTATCGTACATTATTTTGTGCGAAGATAGTTTATTACATACCTGAAAGACGAACTTCTAATTAGTTGCAATGAAATCTCCATATTGGTTTCTGTTTAATAATGGCAACTTCGGAAAACCAAAATATCTTTCTTCAACATTGTTGCTATAAAGTGTTTTCTGTGTTTACTATACTCCAGCAGGCCGTGATATACGTCTGTCTTTTTTTTTCCCCAGTCTATAAATGCGAACTTAAAACAAACGGTAAGGTTATGTAATGATTTATTTTTTCATTTTAATATTTTAACAATATTATTTATATAACATATTGCAGTAATAACATCGGCATCTGAAATCTTGTTATTTTTTCACGGCTTCCTTTTATGTTACTTGTATCAGGAATACAATAAGTTTCGTGTAGTAGTAGAGTTTACTTAATTTTTGCAAATGTTTAAAAACAATAATTAACATTGCAATTTAGGTGAATTTGCAGTGGTAAGTTCCCAATTTATAATTATTACTATGTTAAACGTCTCTAAAATAATATGTTAAAAGCCTAAAGCAGTAAATGAATGTCGCGCTTAAGCGGTAAGAAGAGGGAAATTGTTATGTGTTACGTTGGGAATACTGAATGTGGTATTTCACACTTACCGCGTATTGGTTCTGTGCGGAAAACAAGCAAATACGCACGATCTCGCACAAAATATTCTTTTGAATAAAAAAACTTGTGAAAATGTGCATTACAAATTAAACTTACATTCTTACAATGCACTTATACTTACCAGACAAATCTAAAATTAACATGGATACAGTTTTAATAACTTTCATTTCCTTTATCCATTGAATCAGTGCTGGCTATCCCTGTATATAGCTCGACCAAGCGGCATATACTACCTCTTTCGTCTGTCTTTTCCTTTCCACTGTAAAGCGCTCAGGCTCTCCTGGGCTCTAAAGCGCTTGCGCCTATGGACATCAGTTGATATGACTGGTCTAGAGGATACACATGTGGGCCTTTCAACTCTTGCATAAAATATTCTATTTTTGAGTTATTGTAATTTTAATGTATTTGTGTATTTTATTGACAATGTCTATGCATATTTACCTCTGGCAATAAAGTCTATCTATATGTCTAAGGAGAGAAAACCGGATGGTAGGGCGTTTTCTTTCAGGAAAGCCGACGAAGTACATAACCTCTTAAAATAACAAAATAAATTACTCAAAGAGCCAATTGGCTATTGCCGTTAAGATTAATCCCTACGCGTTCGAATCTTCAAACAGCCAAACTGGCTATTACCGTTTCGTGCCTAGACTTCTATCACTCCTCCTCCTAGTTGGTACCATCGCGTCTCTCCTCCGGATCAGGTCGCTGTACTTCTGCCCCTCCTCCCCCGTATGTTGTAGCTAATCAGTTACGTTCATTTTCGGCTTACCCACTGGAAATTTCTAGCGCTCCTTCACTGGGGCGACGAAACACGAAGTGAGACAAGTGGCCAAGAGGCTTGAGCTCACATATTCAGTTTTTCACAGCCCCAACTCCCGCCTTGCAAGGACGTGTTTTCCACGTACCTTTAAAGTTTCTCCTCCCACTTCCCCCCCCCCTCATTCATCCATTCAAAATAAATTAGGATAGATCTGCCAACATAATAGAATAATTTTTGCATTCCATTTGATTAGTGTTGTAGAAAAGGAATAACCTGAGCAATGAATTAACAAATGAGCTTCCTTAATTAACGAATGTATTGCGGGTGGTATCGATTCAACACTTATAAGGCGCAATGTTATAATTGTTTTGCAATTTTTCTCGAATGGTACGGAGAAAAATGTTCCACATTTAATTATCGCCATCAATAGTACAGAGAGTCTCTTCCATCTAAAAACAAGCGTCAGAAGATAGTTGAAGGTTTTAGAAAACTGGTAACGTGTTTACTTCAGAGTGGTTGTCATATGATCTGCTAAGTATCCATTTGGCCTACATGAAACCCCCCATAATTCGATTCGCAAAGCAGTCCGTGTTCTGCGCCCATGTAGGTCAACACTTTTAGAAAACATTATACAAGCGCTTACATCTTAGTGCTTATATAATTAATAATATACAGTACACTGTGCAAGTTTTAAAAGTAAATGATTTTCCATGACGAGTCGCGCACTTTGCAGTTTCTATGAGGTGGATTCTTACCAAATTCAACACTAAAGTTTCACTGTACTCTCATAACAGCCCTTTGTTCGTCCGAATTCCATGACGCAGAACTCCTCTTGCTTGCTTCGATTTTGATATCTTGTGTAGCACTACACTACGTCTCTGGTGGTGATGAGTCCAGAGCTCGGAACTTGGGGACTTGTGTCTTTGCACGTGACTAAGTGATCGGACTTCAATGTCAACAAACTCCCGCTTCCAGCACGGAGGTACAGTAAGGTGTGCTATAAAGGTACTTTCTGGCTGAAACAACGTATTGATAGTATTATGGTAGGTTGAAATACGTAATTTTATAACATATAAATAATAATAATTAAAATAAACATGAGCAACATATCAAATTTACTGTTCTGCTCTGTACATTTTATTACAGTGTATGACTACTTACATTCGAAGATTTTCGAAGCCGTAACTTCTTCGCCTGTTAGTTAAACATTATTTTTGAACGAGAAAATTTATTTCCACGTCACATAAAGTGACGGAAATAAACTTAAAATACTGAATGTTTTCACCGTCACTGTTTTCTGTTCGATTTTCAGCAGTTTCTAGCTGATCTCGTATCTGAGAAATATTTATTTATTTATTTATTTATTTATTTATTTATTTATTTATTTATTTATTTATTTATTTATTCATTCATTTATCCATTCATCCATGCATCCATCCATCCATCCATCCATCCATCCATCCATCCATCCATTTATTTAATCTGACAGGATTAAGGCCATAAGGCGTTCTCTTCCATCCCACCAGATAGCACATATAAATACAAAAAGAAATACAGACGCTGGTGAAAATAATACAAATTAAATTAAAGCCCTGTAGAGGGTCAACATGGTCAAAAGAACATTATAAAGCTCTCATCGAGCTAATACAAAAGAAATAAAGAAAACCGGAGATAGCAATGAGGATAGTGATTAACAGGGAAAGGATTTATATGTAAATACATATTTACTTATAAAGCTAATATAATTTATATTTTGCATTATCTTTATGTTTCACAATGTGTAGGGTTGAAAAATCCTACTTTTATTTTCCATATTTTTCCATATTTTAGAGTTTAGTACATATTTTCGTTAATTTCCATATATTTTCCATATTTCATATAAAACAGTCCATATTATATTAGGTTTAACAATAAAACAAAACAAAATTCCATTAACTTTTAAAAATACATTTCAACAATAGAGATTTAAACACATGTTCAGTAATCCCTTTAACATCAGAGTTATTTGAAAATTAGCAGTCCTATCAACAATGGGAAAGTAAGTTACAAAACTGTATTAATTTAATTTAAAATTTTTAACAGACTTCAGTTGTGCAGCTCAACAGTTAAATGCCAGTCAGAGTACACATAGGTTCAGTTTTGTAAATCATACTATAAAGACGGTAAATATGCCAAAAGTACGTCATTCAGTCAATTTAAAATCAAAACTAACAAGTTACATTTCAGAATTTAAAGAAGATGGTTTATCAACTGACAATAAAATATTATTTTGTAATTTGTGTCAGTGTGCAGTATCATCTACACAAAAGTTCCTGGTGCAACAACACATTACAACTAGTAAACATCAGGCCAACAAACAACTAAATTCCAAGCAGAGACAATTGTTTTTAACACAACCAACAACATCGAATGTAAGATCTGAGTTTAACATCGACCTGTGCCGTTCTCTCATCTCTGCTGATATTCCTCTCTACAAACTAAAGAATAAGGTCTTCAGGGAATTCCTTGAAAAATATACTCAACATACAATCCCGGATGAGTCAACACTTAGGAAGACGTATGCTCCATCCATCTACGATGAGACAATACAGAAGATAAGAGATGAAATTAAAGATAGTTCAATTTGGGTTTCCATTGATGAGACTCGACAAAGAAGGTAGACTTGTTGGTAATGTAGTTATCGGTTTGTTAAGTGAACAATATTCTGAACGAATTCTTTTACATTGTGATGTTCTAGAAAAGTGCAATAACAAAACTATAGTTAAACTGTTCAACGAAGCTATGGGTATCCTGTGGCCAAAGGGTATTATGTACGATAATGTGTTATTCTTTATTAGCGATGCTGCCCCTTATATGGTCAAAGCTGGACAAGCATTATCTGTTGTATATCCTAAATTGACTCATTTTACTTGTGTGGCGCATGCATTTCATCGTGTGGCAGAAGTGGTCAGAGACAATTTCCCTAAAGTAGATTTGTTGATTTCATCAGTGAAAAAGTATTTCTCAAAGCTCCCAGTAGAGTTAACGTGTTGAAAGAAATGTACCCTGAAATTCCATTGCCACCAAAGCCAATTTTAACTAGATGGGGTACATGGCTAGAAGCAGTTGAATATTATGCCGAACATATAGACTCTATTAACAATGTTCTCCTTGCATTGGACTCTGAAGATGCAGTCTCAATTGATACTGCGAAAACAGTTACCTGTGACATAAGTGTGAAGAATGACTTAGCTCACATTCAGCATACATTTTCATGCATCATAAAAACGCTCAAAAGTCTCCAAAATAGGCACCTTTCACTATCTGAAAGTTTTGAAATTATAAATAGTACTGTGGAACAACTGAATCGTGGTAGAGGTAAAGTTGCAGATGCAGTAAGAGCTAAGGTGGACACTGTACTTTCAAAAACCCTGGATATGAAGAACTACAAAAGGTTGTTGCTGTGATGAGTGGTGAATCAACAGTGAAGATTAACTTGGACTTATCCCCAGCAGACATTGTGAAATTGAATTATGTACCAGTTACTTCTTGTGACGTCGAACGCTCTTTTAGTCAGTATAAATCTATCCTCAGAGACAATAGAAGAAGATTCACTTTTCAGCACTTGAAAGAAATGTTTGTAACCTATTGTTATGGTAACAGACAATAAAAATTGTGTTTTGTTGAAACTACATTGGAAGATAAGGTACGTCCATTATATTTTTTGTTTAGTTTGATTAAAATGTACCAATATTTAACGTACATAGTCATTTTTTTTATAATTTTAAGTCCATATTTAATTCCATATTTTGGTAAAAATCCATATTTAATTCCATATTTTGTAAAAATAACTACATATATATTTACATATTTCATATATTTTTAGTCCATATAAATCCGTTCCTGCTGATTAATAATAATAATAATAATAATAATAATAATAATAATAATAATAATAATAATAAATACATATATACATACATACATACATACATACATACATACATACATACATACATGTATTACATATTGATTGTCAATTTTACAACAGCATAGTTACAACATTTACTATATGTCATGGGTTAAGCCGAAGTTGCGCAACCTGACAGGTGTTCAACAAGCAATTCCATGAACTAGAATTCGATTTTTTAATTTAATTTTGAATTTTGATATTGTCCGACAGTCTCTGACATGGTAAATTTTTCTCGAAAATAGTTTTCAATTTGTGCGTCACTACTAAGACAAGTCCCTCTATGACTTGATTCATGGCTGTGGACAAATTTCCCCCAATTTAAAGACTCCAATGTCTTTCAATGAATGCCCGTTTCCAGCCTCTAGTTTGTGTGTGGCACAACTTACAAAATATAAACTCTCCATTCGATGAAAATAATGTATCTCCTTCGAATTCCTCCATGAAATTCCGTACCTAAAATTTTAAAAATGTATTTTCAAACTTCTATAATACTCATTCGAATAACACGTATTTTCTAATTCCTCAAACAGACCGTTTACCTGTAATTTTCTGAATGTCATTGGCTTCGACATGACACAGTTTCGTCGTTCGTCTTCCCGTCTTTCGATGCGACCCACTTTCTTAGTACATATGACTGTTCCTGAGCACTTGTAGCGTGAGTTTCGTGTACCTGTACGACACACAAGTCCCTAAGTTCCGAGCTTTGGTGATGACATGAACTAGCAAATAAACAAACGCACAACTTGAGACCTGTCGCTTTCACTATTTTGAATAATTGACTGTTTATAATTGCTGTTACTGTCGATAGAGCACCATCCATCTTGAATCACAGCGTTTTTTTTTTTTTGTTATTAAAATGTTGAAGGTAGATGACTTAAAATAATATTACTGTTTGTTACTTTTTATATTAACTTATAGGCTACATTTTATAATACATTGTATTAATTATATAATACAAGAGTGTGGAAGCGTATTATCTAGCGAAATTTTTAAGCTTGTACTTGCTATTTGGGAAAAGGAAATTGTACCGGAACGATGAAAAGAGTTTCTCCAATATTCTTTTGAGAAGACTAACTCCGTATGTAGATGAAATTATTGAGAATCATCAGTGTGGTTTTAGGTGTAACAGATCAACTTTTGATCAGATTTTTTGTATTCGACAGATATTGGAGGAAAAAATGGCAGTATTTAAGGGTACAGTACATCAGTTATTCATAGATTAAAAAAAAAAAGGCATATGACTCGGTTAAGAGAGAAGTTTTATATAATATTCTTATTGAATTTGGTATTCCCAAGAAACTAGTTCGATTAATTAAAATGTTTCTTAGTGATACTTACAGCAGAGTTATAGACCAGTGTATCTTATGCTTTTCCAATTCACTGCCGGCTAAAGCAAGGAGATGCACTGTCACCTTTACTTTTTAACTTCGCTCTAGAATATGCCATTAGGAAAGTTCAGGATAACAGAGAGGGTTTGGAATTGAACGGGTTACATCAGCTTGCGGATGACGTGAATATGTTAGAGAAAATCCACAAAGTATTAGGGACAACACGGGAATTTTACTTGACGTAAAGAGATAGGTTTGGAAGTAAATCCCGAAAAGACAAAGTGTATGATTATGTCTCGTGACCAGAATATTGTACGAAATGGAAATATAAAAATTGGAGATTTATCCTTCGAAGAGGTGGAAAAATTCAAATATCTTGGAGCAACATTAACAAATATAAATTACACTTGGGAGGAAATTAAACACAGAATAAATATGGGAAATGCCTGTCTTTATTCGGTTGAAAAGCTTTTGTCATATAGTCTGCTGTCAAAAAATCTGAATGTTAGAATTTATAAAACAGTTATACTACCGGTTGTTCTGTATGGTTGTGAAACGTGGACTCTCACTTTGAGAGAGAACAGAGATTAAGTGTCTTTGAGAATAAGGTTCTTGGGAAAATATTTGGGGCTAAGAGGCATGAAGTTACAACACACAGAACTGCACGCCTTGTATTCTTCACCTGACATAATTAGGAACATTAAATCCAGACGTTTGAGATGGGTAGGGCATGTAGCAAGTATGGGCGAATCCAGAAATGCATGTAGAGTGTTAGTTGGGAAACCGGAGGGAAATAGACCTTTGGGGAAGCCGAGATGTAGATGGGAGGATAATATTAAAATGTATTTGAGGGAGGTGGGATATGATGTTAGAGATTGGATTAATCTTGCACAGGATAGAGACCGATGGCGGGCTTAAGTAAGTAAATACTATCTATTCTCTGTGTAATTACATAAAATTTTACTGCATTGATTAAAACATTTGGTACTATATATAAAGTTTTAAAATATTACAAAATGTAGGTCGATGAATTATATCATATGAAGGGGTGAGAATGACATATTCCTAAGCTACAAAGACAAAATTTTACCGAAGAGTGTATTAAATATTTAGAGTCTAATGCTGTTAAGTGCGGTGGGCCTATTATAATTTCTTCGGTACATATTTATGTCATTTGTTAAGTAAATTTTGTATTATTTTACTACTAGCTTCCGCATAAGTGTAAGAAATTAATTCTAAAAAAAAAAAAAAAAACATTTAGGCTATGTTAAAAGTGTAGCTTTGGACTATTTTATTCTCACCTCTTCATGTGTTTGCTAATAGACTATGAATGAAAGGTAGGTGGGCAAATTAAATTCTTCGATTTTTTCTAGAATCTATTTGAAGGGGTTAGGTACAGCTTACATCAGTAAAATTTTGGAAATATCCAACATGTTTTTCCTCCATTACTTTATTTTGTACGATAATGAAAATTGGTATTTGTAAAACACTGTCCTTCTGCTATATGAAAAAAAAAAATATTTTTACTATTTAAAAATGTATTTACATTTTTTTTTTTCAAAATTCATTTCACTGTGCAGTAATGAAACGTTTCCACATAACTAAAAAACTATGCGACATTCTGTGATGAAATTTTTTGTATATATTTATGCATGTTATATCTACAATATGATGCAAGATCACTTCTCTACCTTTGATAGATTGTTTGATAAAAAATAAATTCATTTAATAAATAGGTCATATACTAGTATCTTCTTCTGACACAAAATAAAAAATTATATATTTATTGAGGAATAAGTTGAAAGAGCAATGATATTTAAACATGAGTTTCAGCAATAAAATGAAAGCGAGAGAACATTGAAACGTTAAGTTTATGAGTTACGAGGGAAATAAGCTTCATAACTGCACAGTGATCTGCCACCGTTTTGAATTTTGAAAAGAAATATAAATAAATTGTTTTAAATCGAAAAGATATTTTCTTCATTTAAGAAGGACAGTATTTTAATATACCAATTTTCATTTTAAACAAGATATTCATAATTTTTGAAAAAAATTTGAACATTATTTAAAAATTTTACAGCTAAAGCTGATTAAATTTCATTCTCACCTCTTTGCTTCTTAACAGTCTATCAATAAAAGGTAGGTTAAAATTAAATTCTTCGATTTTTCTAGAATCTATTTTAACGGGTTAGGTACAGTTACAGCAGTAAAATTTTGGAAATATTCAACATTTTTTTCCTCCATTACTGTATCATTAAAATAATGAAAATTAGACATATGTGTAAAACACTGTCCTCTAGCTATATGAAAAATATATATATTTTTACGATTTAAAAATGTATTTAATTTTTTTTTAAATTCAGTTCACTGTGCAGTAATGAAGCGTTTCCCACATAACTCAAAAACTATGCAACATTCTGTGATGAAATTTTTTGTATATATTTATGCATGTCATGTCTACAATATGATGCAAGATCGCTGAGACCTTTGATAGATTATCTGATAAAAAATAAATTCATTTTAAAGAAGGTCAAATATCAGTATCTTCTTCTAACACAAAAGAAACAGTAATTTATGGTACTTGTTCGAGGTAAATTCATCTTTATTACGCGAGTGGAAAGATTTAAATTACACGAGTACAATAAAGATCACGCTCAAGTACCATACATAATTTTATCCATGAATAACGAAAATTATGTTTCATAAAAGAAAATATGTTGAAAATAAGTCCTAATATAATCACATGGATTTTAGAATCGATACGTGTACTAGGTAGGTCATGATGTAGGAGGCCATGATTAGTGAAGATGGTATCTAAGGCGTTGGATAAATAACAAATTATAATTAATTATGTAATTTTTATATATATATATATATTTTTTTCATTTTAAACATGTATATTCATCTTTTGAATTTTTTTATTTTAATATTTTCAGGAATTATTTAGAAATGTTCACGGGACTAATGTGAGGAATATTAAAGCGTAATTAATCATCGTGTCTGTTTATCAGTTGACTAACGCGTGTTGTTTTAAAATCCTATAAACCCAACTTCGCAGGTTTTTTGCAAACAAATTAAAAAAATACATATTAGACACGGATGCAATGCACAAATTACGACGTAGTAGATAAAGAAAAGAGAAGTAGATTGAGTGTTATTTAAGAAATGGTAATAAAGAAGCAGGGGTAGTGATATCTAGTAACTAATATATTAATTCTTGAGTAATAGTTCAATGGAAAAGTATACGTGTGTTACGGGTACTAGGAAAATACTAATGAACTGTGAGATAAAGTTCAAACTGTGAGGTAAAGTCTTTATCTCACTAGTGGAAAAAAGTAATGTTGAATAAAAGCCTACTTTACAAACGCAAAAGTATTTAGTAAAGGCATGTTTTTCGTTATGGTCATGGATAAAAAATATTATTTATTAAGGAATGTAGATGAAAGAGCATGATATTGTAAACATGAGTTTCAGCAATAAAATAAAAGAGAGAGAATATGAAAAAGTTAACAAATTTATGAGTTATGATGGAAATGCTTCATAACTGCACAGTGAACTGCCACCGTTTTGAATTTTGAAAAGAAATATAAATAAATTGTTTTAAATCGTAAAAATATTTTCTTCATATAGCAGAAGCACAGTATTATACTCATACCAATTTTCATTATTGTACAAGATATAATAATTGAGGAAAAAAAGTTGAACATTTCTAAAAATTTTACTGATGAAAGCTGTACCTAATCCCTTAAAACAAATGCGGGGTCAGTACAACATTTCTCTTTACAGAATCCATATTGTTCTTCTAACAAATTTGATTTTGTATGTTCTCCAAACTATTTGTGAATGTATCCGAGTTAAAATTTAATATAATGTAAGTCCACAAACATTTCTATGCCTCCTATTCATGACATTACCATACATTCGAGGATTAAAAAAAATGCTGAAACTGGATAATAGATGGTTTAGAACTTGTCCAAAATGGACTCCATTGCAGGGTGGAGAGAGCACGAGTGTTGATAAATGTGTATGGAATAATGATTTGAAGGGGAAAGCTTGAAGTGCCTGTGCTCGAGAAAACAGGCTGCAGCGACATTTTGTACGCCACACATCACACAGCACTGCGCTGGGGTCGAACCAGGCCTTCTGCGGTCAGAAACCAGTACCGGACCAGCTCGTCCGGTTCACACACGATTTCTTCAGTTGCGAAATTACAGTGAATAACCGACCGTTTTCAATCAGTGGCTCGCACATTGCTACGGATTAGTCAATAATCCGAAGTGATGTAACTACGGCAACTGGTCAGCTACTACCTATATAATAAAAAATGTATTACTCATTATCTTAATCAACTTTGTAACGTACAAATTCTTTTGGCCTAAAATTATTTTTTAGGTTATACAGATTTGTCAGAGTTTTATTTTTCGTGTCTTCAAGGAAATTTTACATCACATTACAGCGAGATTTGAGGTAGAAAACAAATAATTGTCGCAAAAATGCACTACCGGTAATGAAAAATTATATTTGTGCAAATTCCGAAATGCTTGTGCAATATTATTAATAACTAGCCGCACCCGTGCGCTCCGCTGCACCTGTTAGAAATAAATATAAAGTAATTACATAATTAAAATAGGACGTTTGATCCAGGGAACATTCGTGTTTGATAGAAGGATAAATCGTTTAATATGTTACTTAATTTAAATTGTGTTTAAATAATTAAATTACGATCACTTTTGGTTCAGAGATCACTCATTTGGTGCAATGACAATTCCTTTAACATGTTTCTTATTTGTTATTACACGCAACTATAGTTTAATGAAGATTGACATATCATTTAGTTTTAATGAGTACACTTTATATTACTTGCTATATGTTTCCATTAAACTATGGTAATAACTTAATTTTAACCATTGTTTTCTACGTCTTCAGTAAATGGTGCTTGGCCCACTATGGTTCTGAACCCTTCAAATAACTTAAATAGTGATACAGCATAAACAGTGATATGTATATTTCTTTCTTTCGAAAATGTAAGAATTCACGATCTCCTATGTACCATTGCCATGGAATGAATAAATGTGTTTTTTCTTCCTACTCAAAAATTTTATATTTTGCACATAGGAATTACTGCAGGAACAACAACGCTACAATCTGAGGCGGCGGTGAAAATGTATTGTTATTTTAAAAGTCTATCAGTCTCATCAAAATTTTGCATATAATAAAACTTATCGGAAATCATTATTAAAGAAACTTTTGTTTTGTAACATTTTTTACAAAAATCAATAATAAGCGAGATATTTCGATTTATTTAATTCAGGGCCCTTTATAACCCCCCTTTTAAATAAAATATTTTGAATGCCATATAGCCTAAAATCTAAGTTACAACGAACTTAATTTATATTCCAATTTTCATATTAATCGGTTCAGTCATTATCACGTGAAAAGGTAACAAACATCCAGACAGACATACAAACAAAAATTTCAAAAAAGCGATTTTCGGTTTCAGGGTGGTTAATTATATATGTCAGGACCAATTATTTTTGGAAAATCGAAAATTACCAGAAAAATTTCGGCTACAGATTTATTATTAGTATAGATTATGCAGAAAGATAAAAATTAATGAAATATGCAGGAACAAAATGTTACGTAATTTGTTTCTTGAAGTTTTATTACTTTCAATCCATCTTACCACACTCTAGATATACTTATGTAAGTAAATCATTAGACGTAGGTATGTTTAGAATATATTACTGCTGAATTTACATCACATTAAGGGGTTAGGTATAGCTTACAGCAGTAAAATTTTTGGAAATAATCAAAAAATTTTTTCCTCCATTACTGTAACTTGTACAGTAGTGGCAAAAAACGGGCCGACTCTTGTAACTGATTTCAGAGCCTTGTTCACTCCAGAGCACGATAGACTGGTAACTAAGACCTTCGTGGTTCGAATCCTGCCTGGGAAGGAAACTTTTTTTGTTCCTTATTCAAATTTATTCCCAATACTTTTCGATTGCAGCGATATTTTGCTACTTTATTAACTTATTATTCCCAGAAAATGAATTTTACCAGCTTATTTTCTAATGGCTTTCGATATGGGCTACGTCAGCAGTCGAAACTACAACAATTTCAATAGATTACTCGCTATCTTGTGAATGGGGCTGTGGCATGCGTAGAGGCTTATTTCTGGGACTTTGATTATTCCATCGGTCCGGTTTTTTTGTCACTACTGTACAATAATGAAAATTGGTATGTGTAAAACACTATCCTTATGCTAGGCTATATGAAAAAAATATTTTTTACGATTAAAAAAATTATATATATATTTTTTTTTTTCAAAATTCATAATGGTGGCAGTTTACTGTGCAGTGATGAAGCGTTTCCCTCATACCTCATAAACTTGTTAAATTTTTCATATTCTCTCTCTTTTATTTTATTGCTGAAACTCATGTTTACAATATCATGCAGTTTCAACTACATTCCTCAATAAATAATATTTCTTTTATTTTGTGTTAGAAGAAAGTACTGATATTTGACCATTTTTTTAAGAATTTATTTTTTATCAGACAATCTATCAAAGTTAGAGAAGTGATCTTGCATCATATTGTAGATATGGCATGCATAAGTACCCAAAAATATTTCATCACAGAATGTTGGATAGTTTTGAGTTATGTGGGAAACGTTTCATCACTGCACAGTGATCTGAATTTTGAAAACAAAGATGTAAATACTTTTTTTAATTTTAAAAATATTTTTCGTATATAGCAGAAGGACAGTGTTTTACACATACTGATTTTCATTATTGTACAAGATACAGTAATGGAGGAAAAAATGTTGAATATTTCCAAAATTTTACTGCTGTAAGCTGTACTTAAGCCCTTACTTACTTACTTACTGGCGTTTAAGGAACCCGGAGGTTCATTGCCGCCCTCACATAAGCCCGCCATCGATCCCTATCCTGAGTAAGATTAATCCAATCTCTATCATCATATCCCACCTCCCTTAAATCCATTTTAATATTATCTTCCCATCTACGTCTCGGCCTCCCCAAAGGTCTTTTTCCCTCCGGTCTCCCAGCTAACACTCTATATGCATTTCTGGATTCGCCCATACGTGCTACCTGCCCTGCCCATCTCAAACGTCTGGATTTAATGTTCCTAATTATGTCAGGTGAAGAATACAATGCGTGCAGTTCTGTGTTTTGTAACTTTCTCCATTCTCCTGTAACTTCATCCCTCTTAGCCCCAAATATTTTCCTGAGAACCTTATTCTCAAACATCCTTAACACTTTAACCATAAAGAACAACCGGTAATATAATTGTTTTATAAATTCTAACTTTCAGATTTTTTGACAGTGGACTAGATGATAAAAGCTTCTCAATGGAATAATAAGAGGCATTTCCCATATTTATTCTGTGTTTAATTTCCTCCCGAGTATCATTTATATTTGTTACTGTTGCTCCAAGATATTTGAAACTTCGATAGATAAATTTCCAATTTTTATGTTCCCATTTCGTACAGTATTCTCGTCACGAGACATAAGCCCTTAAAATACATTATTTTATGGACACTCTAAACACTGAAATTCTTTACTAGTAGGCCCTTCTAGATTTATTTTTAGAGTGCTAATTCTTTTTACTGAAAGGCGGTTTCTAATTCCAGTTTTTACAAGATTCATGCAACTAAATCCTCGCTCACAATTTACAGTATGCGGTGAAATTATATAAATCAATTCGAAAAAATTGTTCACTTAACTTACATGAATTGCACCAACTCTTTGAAGTCTATTCCTGAACATCTATTGCTAATACCTTTTTGAACATTGCCCATGACATTAGCTTTTCATTTAAATTATGATTAGTTCGAACGCATCTCTGATTTCATTTTCTCCATTACCATCTTCGTTTCTGAAGTCCAATGTGGTTGTCGAATTTTTGCACATTTACATTCAAAGTTTCTTGCATTTTTAGAAGTCGAGTAGCAAAATGCGACAAATGCTCCTACCAGTATGTCGTTTTACTTTTGTATCTTCAGTGTGAAATATCCGTTATGATTTTCTCTGACCATGGTTTCTTTGGTCTTCTTTTCCTTTCAGTTTTTCCAGTGGCTACCTTTGACGAAATTGATAAAATTTTCAATCACTTCCATTCCTCAATTATACATAGGCCTACATTTTGAAGGCAATGCGATATTTTTGTGTTTTGAATGTAATATTTCCCTTTTCGTTCAATTTTCTATAATATTTCCGTTTGCGCCATCTGGAAATTCTGTAGCTTTCCCTTTAGATAATCCGTTTCAACATAACAGACGCAAAATTTCCTGGCAGTAGTAGTTTTGTGTCGAAGACTTGTATTACAGTAAAATAGAAGCTATTAACCATAATCGTGCGGTGTCTAGGTTTCAAGGGTCGCGGCTGTGAAAGTGATGACACATTAACGCAAGTAGTATTTGTGATAATTATCCGTCTCCAGGAATAAAGTACTTCCTTTAAATGTACTTTGTTGCCAACTGTCTCTTCCATCGCATAGCTATTATTGTGTCCCGGGCCGCCATTGTTCTGCAAGACGGAGACAAACGATTTCAGCGAGTTATTTTGTTTTCATTTGTTTGTTTGTTTGGTGTGTGTTGTACAACTGAAGAAGCATAGCTCTCTTTGCGGCGGATTGTTTTCTTAGTTCAGAGGAAGAAGGGTTCATCTCGTTAAATTCTCTGTTATCTACACATCATTGTAGCAACTTTGCAAGATTTCAAATAGGTGTGTAATATTTATGACATATTTTGTCTCTTTCCGTCCGTTCTGATTTAAACCGTAGTTTTTATTACTGTGATTATGGTGGGTTATGGTTTGACTCCAGGCAATTTGTATTTTTTTTTATTTTGCTAATAATTGTAACATAAAATATAATATAAACGAAAAATTATCATCCCTGAAAGAATGGAACTAATATCAGGGGCGGATTCCTGAATTAAAAATAAATATATAATACTATTTGTTTTATGTCTGCTAGACCAGCACACAGTAAGAATATATAAATTTTAATTTACAATTTTTCATTATTTATAAAATCCATAATAACTTTTTAAATTTTATCACTAGAACTATTAGAATAAATTTTTAGATATTTAAATATTAAAATTTGTTATATATTCTTGGACCTAAATCATCTATGATTAAATACCATTAATTTTATTAGACAAAAAGATTAATAAATTTGTTTCAGAAATATGGATTACAATTCAAAAATTATTTGGATTTTAATGTATGAACTTTATTCCTGAAAAAATTTATAAATACATTTTTTTATGTTTACTACACAATAAAATATATAAATTTAAATTTACAGAATATTATTTATAAAATCCATACACAACTTTTTTAATTTAATACTAAATATTAAGAATACAATTCAAAATTAAACGATTTTATATATGAATTTTATTAATACAATATAATGAATTTGTCTTATGTTAAGAACATACAAACAATTAAAGTCTGAAAAAACAATTTTTGAGATGGAAAATCAAAGGTTTATAAAGACAAATAGTTTAATTATTTTTTCTGTAGTAAATAAAGTGGGTTAAAATTGAATTTAAATAAGCTAAACCATCTATTAATTCAATAATTATATTGAAATGTTATTTATATTTTTCTGTAATAAACTTATTGACAAGTAATTTCGATAAAACAAAATAATATATTATTTTTGAATTAATTACAAAGGTAATTAATGTGTTGGTTCCATTTAAATTTTATGAAAATTATGCCTAAATACTTAACTTCAGAGGACTCTTTAATAATCGGACATTTTTGTATAAGGCAATAATCAAGTCATGTAATTTAATACTTAATATAGAAATAAAATTGGAAGACATATTTTATTTTACCCAAACCGAGTCTGTTTTTGTCTGTGTTTTTCTGTGCTGCCTTAACGGTAACTTGTAATCATGACTAGGGATTGGAGTTTTAGGTGTTAAAAATCTGAAAAATATTATTTTTTATGTGATAAAAATCAAAAATATGTGACAAAAACAAAATATTTAATTATGTTTCAATTGCTACACTCACCAGCATAAATTAGCTGTCTCATAACTGACTGAAGAATTACAAACACAATACAAAGATTCATCCTCACAGTTGTCCATAACAAATGACAAAACGATTGTCCGGAACACTGCCTTGTACTCAAAAAGAGCGCCTGGTCATTGAGAAACAACACAGACATCCCTAGAATATGTTTATGATTCCAACCGAAAAGAGGCAGCTGTTTTTTATGAAATTACAATTGCTTCCTGAAACACATCCAAATAATTCTCAACAATGAACTCCAAAATGACACATCAATGTTTTGACTCCACATTAGTTACAGTACAATTTTTAGTGGTGACAGAAACAAATCGCTTGTGGTGAGAAAGCAGACAACAGTTCCAAGGTCCACATATAGGCAATTTCGAGAAAAAGTTGCCATCTGTCACGTTTAAGTAACTGAAAGCACTGAACTTCCAAAGAATGATTAATCTTAAATGGGGTTTTTGTCGAAAAATATTTATAAAATCAATTTTTATTTGTTTTTTTGAATATTTGAAAATATGTATTTACATATTGGCTTTTAAAGATAAATATCCAAAAATAAATAAGTAAATAAATAAATTAAAATAAATCTACTACTATGATTAAACAGTAATTCTAGATTTTAGTTCAAACACACTTAAAGAATTCATAACTTTTTTTTTCATATAAAAAGAATATCGATTCAAAATTATTTAATTTTTAAAAGTTATGACATTATCAATTCAGTAATGAAATGTCTTTAGTTAAGAAACATTAAAGTCTAAAAACAGTTTTTGAGATGGAAAATCAATAGGTGAAGACATATTTTAATTTTTTTCTCAGTAAATAAAGTGGATTAAAATTGATTTTAAATAAGCCTAAGGAAATCCTATTTTGTAGATTGAAATTATTAGCGTGCAAATTTATTTCCAATACTTTTTGATTGCAGCGATATTAAACTATTTAATTAACTTATTGTAAAACAGAATATGAATTCTACCATTAATTCGAAAAGTATTAATGTGTTGGAATAAATTTGAATTGAACAAAAAATTATTCAAATATTTAACTTCAGAACCCTTAATAATCGGACAGTCACATTGTATAAGGCAGTGAACAAGGTTATATAATTTAATACTTAATATAGATGTAGGAGGTTTGGAGACGTATTTTACAAGATTTTAGAAAACCTACTTCTGTCTTGTCTGAAGTTTTTTCTGTGCTTTGACAAAAAGATGTTCAACATGACTACCAAGGAATTGAAGTTTTAGGTGAAAACGGCAAAATATTATTTTTTTGGGATAGAAAACGAAAACAGAAATTTTGAAAAATTGAAAAATATTAAATTTCCTTCTTATCTATAGAGTTAAGGAAACAGCATGTCTACAGAATGTCAACAGAAAGATGGCCAAAAGCAGTGTTACATTACAGCCCTTCTGGACAACGATCTGTTGGAAGACCATCAAAAGATGGCATGGGACCATTGATCAACAGACCACTACATCTACTGCTTGAATTGGAGATGATGATGATGATGATGATGAAACAATGATGATGATGATGATGATGTGTTTACATTTAAAAAAACAAAATATGTGTTTTTTATGTTATAAAATTGCTTCCTAAATATATGCTCAGGTAACTTACAAAACTTAAAATGACACTTAAAAATTTATATATACATATAGTATATATATTTAAATGGTGACATTATTGTTTTATTGAGAAAGCAGACAAAAAGTTTATTAGGTCCACAGATATTTAACTTTATTTCAATCGAGAAACAGATGGAATTGTCAGGATGGAGTAGCTCATTTAAACAATTTTTCCCTTTATTTATTACAGAAGAAAATAATTTTGTCTTCATAAACCTATTGATTTTGAAATCTCAAAATTTTTTTTGACTTTTATGGGAATAATTTGAAAAATTTATTATATTGTATTAATAAAATTGATACATAAAATAAAATAATTTTGAAAATTGTATTCTCAGAAGTTATGAAACACAAAAGTATTAGAATTCTTTAAGATTGTTTGAAAAAAAAAACACTGTTACAGTATTTAAAAGTAGTAATTTAATTAATTTTGTAAAATTTATATTTAAATATCCAATCTTTTCAATTGAATAGTACAGAAATTTAAAGATTAAAGATTTTATAAAAATTGAAAAATTGTAAATTTAAATTTATATACTATAATTCAGAAATTGTATTGTATAATTATTAAAAATTGGTTAATTATTAATTTCAAAACGCCCCTGAGCACGAAACACTTTGGGCGAGAAAAGAATTACAGAAATTTATAAACAATTGCAAAATAATAAATAAATAAATAAATAAATAAATAAATAAATAAATAAATTGAAAACAGCATGTCCCGAGAATGCCGAAAGAAAGATGACCAAAGGCAATGCTACATTACCGCCTTCTGACCAACGATCTGTTGGTAGACCATTAAAAAGATGGCATCAGACCATTGAGACCGCAGCAGACCACTAGGTCTAGTGCTTGAATTGGATGATGATGATGTATTTACTTACTTACAAATGGCTTTTAAGGAACCCGCAGGTTCATTGCCGCCCTCACGTAAGACCGCCATCGGTCCCTATCCTGTGCAAGATTAATCCAGTCTTTATCATCATATCCCACCTCCCTCAAATCCACTTTAATATTATCCTCCCATCTACGTCTCGGCTTCCCCAAAGGTCTTTTTCCCTCCGGCCTCCCAACTAACACTCTATATGCATTTCTGGATTCGCCCATACGTGCTATATGCCCTGCCCATCTCAAACCTCTGGATTTAATGTTCCTAATTACGTCAGGTGAAGAATACAATACATGTAGTTCTGCGTTGTGTAACTTTCTCCATTCTCCTGTAACTTTATCCCTTTTAGCCCCAAATATTTTCCTAAGAACCTTATTCTCAAACACCCTTAATCTCTGTTCCTCTCTGAAAGTGAGAGTCCAAGTTTCACACTATGCAGAACAACCGGTAATAAAACTGTTTTATAAATTCTAACTTTCAGATTGTTGATGATGTATTTACATTTAAAATTTTTTAAAATATCTGTTTTTCTGCGATATAAAATTTAAAATATATCCTCAGGTGACCTTGTCCAAAACTTAAAACACAATTAAAACTCTATATTACAGTACAAATAAAATATTTATTTTCCTTAGAATCCTAGCCCTAATGATGACAAGTCCAAGAAGCCCGCTAGTTGTTACTAATATTGGTTAGTAAACCTTGCAAGAGTAAGCACAGAAATGACGAAAGAGTACAGTTTTTGAAAGTAGATCATGATGATATTTTATTTCTTCTTTAGTGAAACTACAAGAACCATTCACTTCACGTGAAAAAATATTGTAGAATAAATTATGATAGCATAATCCATACAGCAGTGTTTCTCAAAGTGTGTTCCACGAAACTCCAGGGTTCCACTAGCAAATCCTAGAGTTCCGCGAGACGTAAAAGAGTTATAAATTGCATTTGTACTTAGAGGATACTATAAAAGGTACACAAAAATCACAGAAATATGGATCAACAATAACATGAAACATCATTAATATAATTTATTTCCAAGAAATAGTCTGCCCAGGCATCCTGGGTTGCCAAAAACACAGAATAATACACATATGAGAATAATAATGATTACAGTAAATAGATGAGTCAAATTAAATGTGAACTTACAGCTTAAATTATTTAAGAAATAATAAAATTGTACATAGGGGAGAATCGGGTAGTATCGGACATCGGGTAGTATCGGACAGTGCGTTTTTTTCGTCTACCACCATATGGTAGTACCTGAATGACTTGGTTACGTTTCTCTATGCGACATCACAGAAACGTAACAATGTCAATCAGGTACTATAATCGTGTGGTAGATGAAAGAAACTCACTGTCCGATATTACCCGATGTCCGATACTACCCGACTTTCCCCTATATTTGTAGCAATCGCACACTAACGAATAGAAAAGGAGGAGGGGCATTATAATATTCCGAATAAATTATTTTTCAGAATTGCCACAGACCCTTTAATACTAGAAGTAATTATTTTTGGAATGATATCATGGATGCCAAATGTTTTGATCGTGTTTACAGTTGATCGTGGGATGGTGCCCCTCGCTCCGATCATTAAACCATGTACTTCCCAGGTGCCTTCCATCTAATATTTTCTCGATCATTAAAAAATCCATCTGGAATAGTAGGCTCATAAATTTGTTGTTTCTCTCTGTTGACCTCAGATGGTTGGGTCTGGCTCATCTCAAATCTAACAGTTGGGTCCAGTATAAAGCCTTTACTATTAGTCTTATCTAGAGCCACGATGTCAGCTCTTCTAATTCCGCCGCCTTCAGACTCAACGCAGTGTACCTCTTCATGGACCTCGAAGGATATTTTTCTAAGGACCTATGCTATTAGTTTTCGGATGCTACGATGTCGTGAATTTCTTAGGAGTTCTCCATGTTGGCAGGATCCTAGGACGTGTGCTATGATTTCAATGTCGTTGCGGTATCTGCAACGGAAACTGTCCAAGGATCTCCCATGAAGACTTCTCACTGGTGCTATGTTAGCATTCATCTTAATTGCGTCCCGACATTCAGAGGAAGACAGACCCTCCTTAAAAATATTATGTTCTTCCATTAATATCATAAAATGTATATAGATTTTGTTTTAAAAGTTTAGTCTGAATGTTATATCAAGAATTTAGAAGACTAATACCTCTGTAATTTTCACAGTCATTCTATTTCCTTTTTTAAAAATTGGTGTTACTATAGCCTTATGCCAAATATCGGGGGGCTTTCTCCATCCAAAATTCTGTTATACAATGTTAATAGTCGTGCTTAGAATTCATTATTATTATTAGTATTATTATAATTTTTGTTATTATTATTGTTATTATAATAATTAACCTAATTACCTACTTACTTACTTACTTACTTACTTACTTACTTACTTACTTACTTACTGGCTTTTAAGGAACTCGGAGGTTCATTTCCGCCCTCACATAAGCGCGCCATTGGTCCCTATCCTGAGCAAGAATAATCCAGTCCCTACCATCATATCCCACATCCCTCAAATCCATTTTAATATTATCCTCCCATCTACGTCTCGGCCTTCCCAAAAGTCTTTTTCCCTCTGACCTCCCAACTAACACTCTATATGCATTTCTGGATTCGCCCATACGTGCTACATGCCCGGCCCATCTCAAACGTCTGGATTTAATGTTCCTAATTATGTCAGGTGAAGGATACAATGCGTGCAGATCTGCGTTGTGTAACTTTCTCCATTCTCCTGTAACTTCATCCCTCTTAGCCCCAAATATTTTCCTAAGAACCTTATTCTCAAAAACCCTCAATCTCTGTTCCTCTCTCAAAGTGAGAGTCCAAGTTTCACAGCCGTACAGAACAACCGGTAATATAACTGTTTTATAAATTCTAACTTTCAGATTTTTTGACAGCAGACTAGATGACAAAAGCTTCTCAACCGAATAATAACAGCCATTTCCCATATTTATTCGGCGTTTAATTTCCTCCCGAGTGTCATTTATATTTGTTACTGTTGCTCCAAGATATTTGAATTTTTCCACCTCTTCGAAGGATAAATCTCTAACTTTTATAGTTCCATTTCGTACAATATTCTGATCACGAGACATAATCATATACTTAGTCTTTTCGGGATTTACTTCCAACCCTATCTCTTTACTTGCTTCAAGTAGAATTTCCTCGTTTTCCCTAATCGTTTGTGGATTTTCTCCTAACATATTCACGTCATCTGCATATACAATAAGCTGATGTAACCCGTTCAATTCCAAATCCTCTGTGTTATCCTGAACTTTCCTAATGTCATATTCTAGAGCGAAGTTAAAAAGTAAAGGTGATAGTGCATCTCCCAGCTTTAGCCCGCAGTGAATTGGAAAAGCATCAGATAGAAACTGGCCTATACAGACTCTGGTATAAGTTTCACTAAGACTGAACGGGTTACATCAGCTGCTTGTCTATGTAGATGACGTGAATATGTTAGGAGAAAATGCACAAACGATTAGGGAAAATACGGGAATTTTACTTGAAGCAAGTAAAGAGATAGGTTTGGATGTAAATCCCGAAAAGACAAAGTATATGATTATGTCTCGTGACTAGAATATTGTACGAAATGGAAATATAAAAATTGGAAATTTATCTTTTGAAGAGGTGGAAAAATTCAAATACCTGGGAGCAACAGTAACAAATATAAATTATACTCGGGAGGAAATTAAACACAGAATAAATATGGGAAATGCGTGTTATTATTCGGTTGAGAAGCTTTTTATCATCCAGTCTGCTGTCAAAAATCTGAAAGTTTGAATTTATAAAACAGTTATATTACCGGTTGTTCTTTATGGTTGTGAAACTTGGACCCTCATTTTGAGAGAGGAGCATAGGTTAAGGGTGTTTGAGAATAAGATGCTTTTGAAAATATTTTGGGCTAAGAGGGATGAAGTTACAGGAGAATGGAGAAAGATACACAACACAGAACTGCACGCATTGTATTCTTCATCTGACATAATTAGGAACATTAAATCCAGACGTTTGAGATGGGCGGGGCATGTAGCACGTATGGGCGAATCCAGAACTGTATATAGAGTTTCAGTTTTGAGGCCGGAGGGAAAAAGACCTTTGGGAAGGCCGAGACGTAGATGGGAGGATAATGTTAAAATTGATTTGAGAGGTGGGATATGGTGATAGAGACTGGATTAATGTTGATCAAGATGGGGACCAATGGCGGGCTTATGTAAGGGCAGCAATGAACCTCCGGGTTCCTTAAAAGGCAGTAAGTAAATATTATTATTATTATTATTATTCTTATTATTATTCTTATTATTATTATTATTATTATTATTATTATTATTATTATTTTATGAGGACACGTCATAGTGATGACACATCATCGGCTGCGTAACTCTTTCATGCACGAAGTGCTGTTTTTGCACACTGCGTTGTACAAGAGAAAAGCTCGGTATGGTCCAGGATGCAGATGGAATGAAATAGTGATCACGAAAAATGGATAATATGACCGCATAGCCAGAACCGCGACGGGAGTCGAGCCCGTGGTCATGCGGTTCTAGGATCGCTGGTGTAATGCGCTTACCGGGGCACAGGACTGGTCAGCGGGCTCCGGTCCTAGAAATGTTGTGCAGTAGGTGTGCGTTTGGACTGTCCTCATGGGTGAAATCTTATACTCATGAATGCCATTCAATTTGCAGGACGAGCAAGCAGTCCTTTAGTTTAAATATTTTTATTATTTCCTCGAAAATATTGAGTTTTTCACTAATTTTTGCACCTTTGTTAATTTTTTTTTTTTTTTTTTTTTTTTTTGTACTTTTATTTAAGTGTTTATTCACTCGAAAAATATTGAGTTTTTCACTAATTCTATTGCACCTTTGTTAATTTAAACCATTTATTTACTTACATCTATATATATATATATATAATTTGAACTGGTAATGGAAATTATACGAAAACGGCTGAACGGATTTTAATAAATGGCCCCTCATTTTGAAGCTTGGAACCCGAAGTTTTTCGGAAAAGTAGTAGTTTTCAGTGAAATGTCAATTTTCCTATATAATTTTCCTATTTTCCAAAATCCATCTGTTGTCAGTTTTGAAAACTAATTTTGTTGACTCACGGCCGGCTTGATTGAATTTCAGAACAAAACACAAACTACAATAAACATATGCTATTACACGAAGGCCATGACCTGCAGATTGCCGACATATTTAGAGCTCAATTCAATTTGTTATTAAAAACTTATTCTAAAGTTCTAAAGTGTATAATTTTCTGAGTACAGCTGTGTATTGGATATTCAAATCTACGAAACTTGAGGTGGTTTGATGACATTATTACCATTAGAAATTAAATATTATCACATTTAGTATCATGGTGCGTCTGTTCTTCATTAATTGTACATAATATTGATGTTATATTGATGACATTAAAGTGAAACGTTCTGAGGTTATGTAAGTAAATGTAGAGAATATCTTAATTTAGATTTTCATTTCTACAATTTACTGAGTGACTGCTATATATAACTACAAAACTTAAGTAAGATAATAATATTGTTATTAAAAATCAAATATTTTTATACTTATTAAACCAGTGGGGTTGGGTCTTTTTCATATACTTAATGGCAGTGTAGTGTAGATATTGATATGTGTCATTGTCGTCAGTATTGGCTCGAGAGAGCGCAAAGAAAGATAAAAAGGTATTACTTACTAATAAAATAAGAGGCCTAGAAAATTTTGTAGTCTCCAGATCATTTCACCAAGATCTCTTAGTAGGATAAAATGATTTTACGCTCTACATTTCAAGTTCTACATGCAGCAGCTATACGAAAATGCTATTGTTCGAAAGCTTAGCAAAACCTGACCTTTTTTAACGTTTGCCTACAATCCACAATGACCTGAAATAGCTATTATCATCATTTTGACATTGATACTTGCGTTTTCGCGTTGAAACTCAAAACTGAAGTTGGATAGGTTCAAGAAAAGTATTTGGCCTGGAAAAAATCCATTCAGAGGGAGTATGTTTCATTATTATGGAAGCAAATAACTATAAAAAAAAAGACAAGCATTCTTCATTGAAAAGAAATCTGAAAAATTTTTATTTGAACGTCTAACGAACTTAGTTTGCAGCAGCATTTGCACGAAACAATCCACTATTATATATATATATATATATATATATATATATATATATATATATATATATATATATATATAATTTGAAGAGGTAATGGAAATTATGGGAAAACGGCTGGACGGATTTTAATAAATGACCCCTCATTTGGAAGCTTGGAACACGAAGTTTTTCGGAAAAATAGTAGTTTTCAGTGAAATGTCAATTTTTAAACATAATTTTCCTATTTTCCAAAATCCATCTGTCGTCAGTTTTGAGAACTAGCTAATAGCATTCACGGCCGACTTGATATTGCCTTCGCTTTTTTGTAAAGGAGAAGCGAAGCGAGCATCAAGTCGGCCGTGTTGCATTTCAGAATAAAACAAAACACATATTACAGTACCCAACATTATTACACGAAAGCCATGATCTGCAAGAATGCTGACATATTTAGAGCTCAAATTAAATTGGTTATTAAAAACTTAACTTACTAAAAATAATTTACAGGTTCGATTCTGCGGTGTGTAATTTTCTGTAATACCTGTAATACAGGTGTATTGGATATAAAAAACTATAAAACTTGAGGTGGTTTGATGACATTATTACCATTAGAAATGAAATATTATTGTAGTTAATGTTATGATCTGACTATTTTCCATTAATTATGCACATTAATGCTGTATTGATGATATGAAAGTGAAACGTTTTGGGGTTATTTAAGTAGATGTAGAGAATAACTAAAATTAGATTTAGATTTCTATATTTTACTGAGTGGCGGCTATATAGTATATGTTACTGAAAGCTATAAAACTTACGTAAGATAATAATATTATTAAAAATCAAATATTTTTATAATTATTAATCAAGTGGAGTTGGGTCTTTTCATAGATTTAATGGCGGTGTGGTGTAGATGTTTATATGCGTAGTTCTCTTCAGTATTGGCTCGAGAGAGAGTATCTTTCTTTATTATGGAAGCAAATAACTTTCAGAATGTCTGGTATTCTTCATTGAAAATAAGTCTAAAAAATGTTTATTTGAACGTCTAATGAACTTAATTTGCAGCATTTGCTGCACAAGCCACTAGTACTAATATATATTTATTTAATTTATTTCTTTATTTGTTTGCTTATTTTCCCGTTTATTTATTCACTTATTAACTTATGTAATTACATATTTACTTATTCATCTACTGTTATTTATTCGAGTAATCATTTAGTCATTGACTCTTTTATTGACTACTTATTTACTTGTGTACTCTTTTACTCACTTATGTTATTTTTTTGTTTACCTATTTATTTCCTTACTTATTTTCTCATTATTGACATCTTAATTATTTCCTTAAGCACTGATATATTTATTTATTTTCTTGTTCACTTATTTACTCATTTACTCATTATTGGCATCTTATTCATTCATTCATTCATTCATTCATTCATTCATTCATTCATTCATTTATTTTATTCCATAGATCTTACATGAGCAATGAAGCTTTAAGATGTGGAACATGTCAACATTTTACAATATTACAATTACAATTTTTACAAATTTTTATAGTCTTACAATTTAGTAATTTTCTACAATTTTTACAATTTTGTACAATTTTTTTACATTTTGGCGAGATGTACTGAGATGAGATGAGGTCCGAGGATTCGCCAAAATATTACCCGGCATTTGCCTTTTCGGTGGGGAAACCTCGGAAAAACCCAACCAGGTAATCAAATCAAAGGGGGTAATCAAATCAAAGGGGTTGATGCCAAGGACTCGCCATAGACCATCCGGCTTCAGTCCCACGGCTGGGGAAAACCTCCGAAGAAACCAAAGTCCAAAGGGGGATCCAACCCAAGCCCGAACGCAGCTCCGGATCAGCAGCCCAGCGAGTCTGCCGACTGAGCTACATCGATGGCTCTACTAAAAGTGTACAATACATAGCCAATCAGATTAATAAATTTACAAACGCAAACGATCATTCATAAGTTGAGCTATATTATAATACAAAACAATTTAATTAAATTTAAGGCATAAACAATTCAACCAGTTGTGATATACAGAAATTGATAATACATATCATGCAAACTACTTCAAATTACAAACACAAACAATTTATCAGTAGAGCTATATAGATGACTATTCAATTTAAAGCATATACAATTCATCGGCCAAAACTATACATATATATACAATACAAAGTAGCATACTTTCATTAAGCTATACAAGTTTCTTAAGCACTGATATTAGATTGTCCACACCTGTGGAGTAACTGTCAGCGCGTCTGGCCGCGAAACCAGGTGGCCCGGGTTCCAATACCGGTCGGGGCAATTTACCTGGTTGACATTTTTTCTGGGGTTTTCCCTCAACCCAATACGAGCAAATGCTGGGTAACTCTCGGTGCTGGACCCCGGACTCATTTCACCGGCATTATCACCTTCATTTCATTCAGACGCTAAATAACCTAGATGTTGATAAAGTGTCGTAAAATAACCCAATAAAATAAAAATATATATTGGATTTATTTATGTGCTTGTTTACTTATTTACTCATTTACTCATTACTGACATCTTAATTATTTTCTTAGTTATTTATTTATACTCTCAGAGTTAAGGCCATGGGGGCCTTCTCTTACACACTAGCAGGTGATACTGATATTATATTTATTTATTTATTTATTTATTTATTTATTTATTTATTTATTTATTTATTTATTTATTTATTTATTTATCTGTCTGTCTATTGTTGACATCTTAATTATTTTCTTAAGCACTGATATTAGATTTATGTATTTACTTATTTGCTTATTCAATTATTTAGTCATTATTGACATCTTAATTATTTTCTTCAGCATTGAAATTATATTTATTTGCTTATTTGCTCATTTTTGACTACTTAATTATTTTTTATGTACCGATATTATGTATATTTGTTTATTTTTAATTTACTCGTCATTGATATCTTAATTATTTTTACGCATTAATTATGAATTTATTTATTTGCTTATTTACTCATTTACTAATTATTAACACCTTAATTATTTTCTTACGTAACTGATTTTATATTTATATATTTATTTATTTATTTATTTATTTATTCATTCATTCATTTATTTATTTATTATTGACATTTTAATTATTTTCTTACGCACTTATATTATATTTGTTTACTTACTTATATATACAGTATATATATGTATATATATGTTTACTTATTTATCATTTATTTCTCGGAAGAACACATTAACTACATTGCTGTCAAATTATCAACTGTAGTTTATTTATTGAGAAATTTAAAACGTTATGTTGCACATCAATATCTTATAACAGCTTACTTTTCATATTTTCAGAGCATTATGGAATGTCGTTTACTTATCTGGGGTAATAGGTGTCACATAGAGAAGATATTTTTAGTGAGTTCAAAAAGGGTTGTAAAAGAAACATTATGACTATAACTGGATTATATATCCTTGAAGAAGTTACGTATGGCTATGAAATTAGAAAATCTAATGAAGCTGCAAGTTTTTCACATTCTTATGATCTTAGGAAGAAGGATTACTTTGACATTCCTAAATGTAGACTGTCAAAAATAATGAATAATTACTGAATTAGTGCTATTAGAATATGCAGTAAACTGCCTGGTGAAATTTTTCGTTTTGAAAAGATTACTGTTAAACGACTTGTCTCTGGTTGGATGAACTTTGAGGCTTTTTACATTTATTAATTTTACGACTTAGGCAATATAGTGTTTTAATATAGTTATTGTTTTTCTTGTGTTTCACCTGTTACTGATAACTTTGTCGATAGTCGTTTCGAATTAATGACATAATAATCTTGTCAAATATCTACCTGTTTATTTATTTATTTATTTATTTATTTATTTATTTATTTATTTATTTATTTATTTATTAGTTCATATATATTTTTATCTATGTATCAGTTCATCTTTTTATCTTTTTATGTATTTATCTATATTTTTATTTATGAGCCAAAAGAAGAGAAGTGAATTGAGATTCGGAACTCAACTCTAATAAGAATTCCACTGAAAAATAATGTTATAGCCGAAACTTTGTCTGTGAGAAAAAGTGAGCATTGAGAAAAGGATAAAGTTTAAATCTCTTTTTCAAATTGTTCAACCATTGCTCCCCTACTCAATCTATATTTTAGAATCATCGTGTATGAGTAGGCCTACGTGCTCTTGTAGGTAAGGGATATAATAGGCCTACAAATAAATACTATTATATCTCTTTCAGTCTATGGCAGTTTCCAGATGTTATGGAAAGCGACCCTGCGATCTTGGCAGCAGTATTGCTAGCACGAGTATGCTTGGGTTTCTTTGCTTCATGTAGGAGTTGTTTATTTCTGTTTGTGGTTGAAATGGATTCAGCAAACACAATTATGGCAAGCTTTCGTTGGAAAGAAGATCTCTTTAAATATTTGTGTAAAACTGAGTGCTTCCTGTGTCAATCGAACGGCTTCCTAGTTTCCGGAATTGCATTTCGCTAATTTATTTATCGTTTATTCATTTTGAAGTAGGAAGACGTCTTTCCTTTCACTAGGCACGGGGGGCAACTTGGGAATTTACCGTCACATAAAGATGCGATCGCTCTCGCCGCTGCAAGGGGAATACAAGAAGAACAAGGGATATACAAGGAGTAATAAGAGAATGCAATGAGGAGGACGGTGATAGTACAAGGAGGAATAGAGAAATACTAGGAGAACATGGGAAAGACATTGAGAACATAAGGAATACAAGGAGAATGAGGGTAATACATGCAGAATGATGGGAATATAAGAGGACTACAAGGAGAAGGATTGGGGACAACTCGCCCCAGAAAATTGGCCACAGAGGCAACTCGCCACATACAGTAGCGTGCAAATTAATCCGAACAACGTAATTACTTATGCAAAAACACTCAAACGGGATAAAAAAAAGGATCTAAGACATACTTCAGTAATCTATGTGGCCTCCCTTGTTCCTAATAACAGCTCTGAGACGATTTGGCATGGATTCCACTAATTTCCCACAAATATTCTTCAATTCTTCATCGCGAAACCATACACCAAGGAGGGCAGAAATCATCTTCTCCTTTGTAGAACAATCCATTTTTTGCATTCTTCTTTTGCAAATTGACCACAAGTTCTCAACGGGGTTGATGTCGGGTGAGTTGCCTGGCCAGGGGAGTACCTGAATATTCTTCTTGTTGAAGAATTCTGTAGTTTTTCGAGACGTATGGCATGGTGCCAGGTCTTGTTGGAACACACTTCTGCCATCCGGAAATGATTTTTGCAGCTGGGGTACGATTCTGGTTTCCAATAATTGAATATGTTTGTCAGAATTCATCATTCCCTTGATAGGTATTAATGCTCCATGCCCTTCATGTGTAAAACAACCCCAAAACATTACTTTAGGGGGGTATTTGGGTGCTTGTTGGAGATGAGCTGCTGTTACTTTTTCGGATCATTTCCGTACGTAAGAAACACGGTGGCCGTGGACCTCGAAATGAGACTCATCGGAAAAAAGTACATTCAAGTCATTCACTGTCCAGTGTTGATGTAATTTTGCCCACATTAAGCGTTTTTTTGCACATAACAGGGGTTAGCAGTTCCTTCTTAATAGGCTTACGAGCCCTTCGTCCAGCTTCCAAAAGCCTACGCCGCACTGTTGTGACGTGAATATTCGCCCCAGTGGTAGCCATTAACTCGCGGGTTAAGTCGACAGCAGTTAGTCCAGGATTTAATTTACTTTTCCTGACAATTAAACGATCATCTGCAGGTGAAGTCTTCCTTTTCCGGCCACAGTTTCCTTTTTTCTGGGGTATGATGGATCCAGTCTCCCTGTATCGTTTTATGATCGAATTAACAGTAGCCAAACCGATGTGACATTCTGCAGCAATTTGCCTCTGTGTCATAGAAGAATGCTCTGCTAATGTTATAATTTTAGACCGTTTTCGTGGAGTTGTATCCATTTGTGAAGACGACAGAATGTACACAGGATTGCAGTATTAAGTCTTCAACACAACTGAAGTGCTTATAAGTACAAAACGACAGGCAAAATGTCACATATTATAAAAAAATAATAACGACAGACCTTCAACAATGGAATTACACGTACTACAGATGTCAATTAAAGCGGTATGAGCAGCTGTGAGGCCTACAATGACAGAAAATGTAAAAATATGTCGTGTTCGGATTAATTTGCACGCTACTGTAATTGAAATTCGTATCAAAGACAATTCGCCACATAATTTAAATTCGTATCAAAGACAATTAGCCACACATTAAAAGTCAAGGCAATACTCAAATTTGCAACAATTTATAATATATTTCTGTGATAACATAAGACAAATCCAGAAGCTGTAAACTAATTAGGAACTATGGTGGAAGAAATTCGCTACACAAAATCAGAAAGAGGCTCTGACAAATTAATATATCTTGGCTACATGTACACGAGACTTAGAGAAAATAAGAATGGAGTTGTTTGGCGCTGTGACATACGTGGCGGGTGTAATGCAACAATCACGTTATCAGAAGATGGAAGCAGTGTCGTCAAAGAACCGTCTGAACACAAGAATCATTCTGCAGATTGGAGAAGGATAAGGCAAAGGAATGTGTAGAGAACATGAAGGCAAGGGCGGGGACTTCCCGAGAACCAACGTCTGTCATTATTCAAAATGAGTTACAGCGTATTGCAAGCGAATCCAATGTGAATCTACCGAAGAAGCCATCTGTTAAAAAAACTGTGCGCCGTGCCAGGAAGCTGCACCTACCACCTGAACCAAGGAATATTGACGAACTGAACGTTATAGCAGACAGATACATAGAGAGATTGGAAGGTGGTCATTCTCCTACCAAATGAAGCGGAAGTACATCGACATGGACAGACGAATATCACGTATAGTTGAAGAATACCCGCGGTACAAAGAGAAGGCACCGTCATCCGGTACTTGAGAGCTGTAGGTCACAACCTAGCAGGACATTTTTGAAGCCAAATTTACATGTACATAGCAATACTTAGTGGAATTTACAATTATTAATCTCTGTATTCGTTCGCACAATATATAGCTTCTGGAAGTCATACATTTATCTTTGTATCTCAATGTGGAAAACTGTCTATCTGTGGCAAATTATCTATCTATGGCAAATTGTCTGCCTGTGGCGAATTGTCCCTGTTACCAATTTTCTGTGGCCAATTGTCCCAGTTCCCAAATTTCTGTGGCCAATTGTCCGGAACCGCAAGGAGAATATAGGGGATACAAGGAAGTGAAGTGGAAGATAAGGAGAGCACTACGTCAATAAGTAGAATACAAAGAGGGGAATACAATAAGGACAAGGGAAGTTAAATATGAACAAGGAGAGCAAGTGGAATATAACGAGAACAAGGGGAAGAGAAAGAGAATAAAAAGAATACAAGAACAGGCGAAGGATAGGAGGCAAAGGAGAAGACAAGGAAAAGAAGGGGGGCTAGAAGACCGAGGAAAAGCAAGGAGATTGGCTCTCTACTAAATTTGATAATCTATTGAAAGTAAACCAAAGACGCAGGGAAATTTTTTTTCCTTTTATTAGGAAATTTGTTAGTCTATGAAAAATAGATCAAAGACACAGGAAATTTTTTATGTTTTTAATTAGGAAATTTGATAGTCTACGAAAAGTAGACCAAAGGCGCAGGGAAAATATCATTGTTTTTATTAGGAGCTTTGATAGTGTATGAAAAACAGATCAAAGGCACAGGGAAAATATCATCGTTTTATTAGGAGCTTTAATAGTCTATGAAAAATAGATCAACGGCACAAGGTAAATTTCATCGTTTTTATTAGGAGCTTTGATAGTCTATGAAAAATAGATCAAAGGCACAGCGGAAATATCATCGTTTTATTAGGAGCTTTAATAGTCAATGAAAAATAGATCAACGGCACAAGGTAAATTTCATCGTTTTTATTAGGAGCTTTGATAGTCTATGAAAAATAGATCAAAGGCACAGCGGAAATATCATCGTTTTATTAGGAGCTTTAATAGTCTATGAAAAATAGATCAACGGCACAAGGTAAATTTCATCGTTTTTATTAGGAGCTTTGATAGTCTATGAAAAGCAGATCAAAGGCACAGGGAAAATATCATCGTTTTATTAGTAGCTTTAATAGTCTATGAAAAATAGATCAACAGCACAAGGTAAATTTCATCGTTTTATTAGGAGCTTTGATAGTCTATGAAAAATAGATCAAAGGCACAGCGGAAATATCATCGTTTTATTAGGAGCTTTAATAGTCTATGAAAAATAGATCAACGGCACAAGGTAAATTTCATCGTTTTTATTAGGAGCTTTGATAGTCTATGAAAAATAGATCAAAGGCATAGCGGAAATATCATCGTTTTTATTAGGAGCTTTGATAGTCTATGAAAAATAGATCAAAGACACAGGGAAAATATCATCGTTTCTATTAGGAGCTTTGATAGTCTATGAAAAATAGATTAAAGGCACAGGGATAATATCATTATTTGTTTGGGAGCTTTGATAGTCTATGAAAAGTAGACCAAAGGCGCAGGGAAATTTTTACCATTTTTATTAGGAAATTTGATAGCCTATGAAAAGTAGACCATAGGCGCAGGGATATTTTTGTCGTTTTTATTAGGAACTTTGATAGTCTATGAAAAGTAGACCAAAGGCGCAGGAATATTTTATCGTTTTTATTAGGAAATTTGATATAGTCTAAGAAACGTAGACCAAAAGCGCAGGAAAATGTCATCGTTTTTATTAGAAAAAAATTTGATAGTCTATTGAAAAAAGTAGAGCAAAGCAGGGAAATTTTTATAAAAGAAAATCTGATAGCAGGCCAAAAATATATCGTTTTATTAGGAACTTTGATTTTGAAAATAGAACAAAGTAGCGTATAATTTTTTGCAAATAGTCTATGAAAAGTAGAGTCAAAGCCACAGGGGATATTTCTTATCGTTTTTATTAGGGAAATATTTTATAATCATTTTTATTAGAAAATCTGATAGTCTCGTTTTTATTGAAAAAATAGAAAAGTAGCCAAAGGCTATGAAAAGTAGACCACAGGCACAGGGATATTTTTATCGAACTTTTTTATTAGGAATCATTTTTATTAGTAAATTGATAGTCTGAAAAAGTGAAAAGTAGGAAGAACAAAGATAGACCAAATACGCAAGGAAATTTTTATCATTTTATTAGTAAATCTTTTTGAAAAGTAGACCACAGGCACAGGGATATTTCTTATCGTTTTTATTGAACTTTGAGTCTATGAAAAGTAGACCAAATGAAATTTTTATCAAAGTAAATCTGATAGTCTATGAAAAGTAGACCAAGGCACAGGGATATTTCTTATCGTTTTTATTAGGAACTTTGATAGTCTTGAAAAGTAGACCAAATCAAGGAAATTTTTATCATTTTTATTAGTAAATCTGATAGTCTATGAAAAGTAGACCACAGGCACAGGGATATTTCTTATCGTTTTTATTAGGAACTTTGATAGTCTATGAAAAGTAGACCAAATACAAGGAAATTTTATCATTTTTATTAGTAAAATAGTCTATGAAAAGTAGACCAAGGAGGGATATTTTTTATCGTTTTATTAGGAACTTTTATTGAAAAGTAGACCAAATCTGATAGTAAATCTGATAGTCTATGAAAAGTAGACCACAGGCACAGGGATATTTCTTATCGTTTTTATTAGGAACTTTGATAGTCTATGAAAAGTAGACCAAATACGCAAGGAAATTTTTATCATTTTTATTAGTAAATCTGATAGTCTATGAAAAGTAGACCACAGGCACAGGGATATTTCTTATCGTTTTTATTAGTAGACCACAGGCACAGGGATATTTCTTATCGTTTTTATTAGGAACTTTGATAGTCTATGAAAAGTAGTAGGAAATTTTTATCATTTTTATTAGTAAATCTGATAGTCTATGAAAAAGTAGACCACAGGCACAGGGATATTTCTTATCGTTTTTATTAGGAACTTTGATAGTCTATGAAAAGTAGACCAAATACGCAAGGAAATTTTTATCATTTTATTAGTAAATCTGATAGTCTATGAAAAGTAGACCACAGGCACAGGGATATTTCTTATCGTTTTTATTAGGAACTTTGATAGTCTATGAAAAGTAGACCAAATACGCAAGGAAATTTTTATCATTTTTATTAGTAAATCTGATAGTCTATGAAAAGTAGACCACAGGCACAGGGATATTTCTTATCGTTTTTATTAGGAACTTTGATAGTCTATGAAAAGTAGACCAAATACGCAAGGAAATTTTTATCATTTTTATTAGTAAATCTGATAGTCTATGAAAAGTAGACCACAGGCACAGGGATATTTCTTATCGTTTTTATTAGGAACTTTTTTATTAGGAATCTTTGATAGTCTATGAAAAGTAGAGGCCAGGGATATTTCTTATCGTTTTTATTAGGAACTTTGATAGTCTATGAAAACGCATTAGGAAATTTTTATCATTTTTATTAGTAAATCTGATAGTCTATGAAAAGTAGACCACAGGCACAGGGATATTTCTTATCGTTTTTATTAGGAACTTTGATAGTCTATGAAAAGTAGACCAAATACGCAAGGAAATTTTTATCATTTTTATTAGTAAATCTGATAGTCTATGAAAAGTAGACCACAGGCACAGGGATATTTCTTATCGTTTTTATTAGGAACTTTGATAGTCTATGAAAAGTAGACCAAATACGCAAGGAAATTTTTATCATTTTTATTAGTAAATCTGATAGTCTATGAAAAGTAGACCACAGGCACAGGGATATTTCTTATCGTTTTTATTAGGAACTTTGATAGTCTATGAAAAGTAGACCAAATACGCAAGGAAATTTTTATCATTTTTATTAGTAAATCTGATAGTCTATGAAAAGTAGACCACAGGCACAGGGATATTTCTTATCGTTTTTATTAGGAACTTTGATAGTCTATGAAAAGTAGACAAGGAAATTTTTATCATTTTATTAGTAAAATACGAAAAGTAGACCACAGGAAATTTTTTATCATTTTTATTTTTATCATTTTTATTACGAAATCTGATAGTCTATGAAAAGTAGACCACAGGCGCAGGGATATTTTTGTCGCATTTATTAGGAAATTCAGCTAAAATATTTTCGTCACTGATGTGGATGGCACTGGTGATTGTTGACTGCCGATGCGGAAATTATGCAATATAAGAAATTGTTTAAGGAATCCAGTCAACCGACAGGTCATGTTAGCAGGGGTGGGCAAAATACTGGCATCCTAATATTTGCAATGCATACAAAATATTTTAAAATGCAGTATTTTAAGTACAAATAGAAAATACTTTCAAAAAATTCACCAAAATAATTTGCATTTTAATTAGTCGAAATACATTTGTATTTCAAATACTCGATAAGATATTATATCGTCGCTGCAACTCCAAAGTCCGCTATGCGTTTTTTAAAGCGAGATTGTAGGACGAAGAAAAAAGTGTTGTCACTTTTAATCCCCTTGATTTTTGAAGTTACTTTCGGTATAATTTCAATCATTACGAGGAAAATGATGAAATTATACCGACAGTAGCTTTGAAAATCAAAGGAATTAAAAGTAACAATGCTTCCTTCTTTTGTTCTGCAAAATCGTTTTAAAAACGCATAGCGGATTTTCGAGGCGTAGCGACGATATCAAGAAATACGAATATTTAGTTTTAGAACTCAAATATTTCTATTATAATTAGTTTCCACTGTATTTAAAATTACGTACCATGCCATGCTGATACAAGAAATTTCATAACATTATTCAATGTTCATTCTGATTTAGATGTCTCATATTTGAAATAGTGTAAACTACCATCACGAAATTTTCTTTATAAATACGGCCAATGAAAGCTATGAATTAGATACCTATATAGGCCTATTACTATTGTAGAATTTATGCAGTATTCTAGAACAGGTCTAATCAAAATGATTGAAGTTCCTCTCTAAGATAATATTGCTTATTAATACAGTTATTTTAAAATTAAAATATTAATGCATCTTGATTACATAACTTTTAACACTATATCATTCCGGAATATTAGTTTATTGCTTTCGCGTGTTAAATATTAGGTACGGTTCCTTGTTAACTAGTTTCAGCTATCTTCAGAACTGGGTGGTATCTGAAACAACTTCTACATAGAACAGACAGGCAGATCAAATTCAAACATGTTACAAAGAATACATCACAGCCATAACAAAATTAAAAAACACTTCCACATATGCAGAACACATCACAAATTCCAACCACACCTACAGCAATATAAACACAGACATGGAAATTCTACATATTCGACCGAAAAAACAAAAACTAAACACACTAAGACAATATGAAATATACAACACACAGAAACACACCCACATGAAATCCTCAACATACAACTCAATTTCTGAACACACACACCTCTTGACTCCACATTACACTACACAAACACACCCCCACAGGAAACGCAAACAGAAGGCGCGAAAACCAGGACCACCCAGTTCTGAAGATAGCCCACAACAGGCTGAAACTAGTCAACAAGGTACCGTACCTAGTATTTAACTCGCGAAAACAATAAGCTAAATATTCCGAAGTAAAATATTAATATTAAAGATATAGGCTACCCGCTGGATTTATGAAAAAAGGAGCAAAATATTTTCCGCTAACAATTCTCTTAACGTTTATTCTGAACAGGTACCTGGATATTCCTCCTTTTTCAATCAGCATTAAATTATCCTGAATCCGATAGTTACTCTTCTTTCTCAAAGAACAAATTTATTAAAAAGTTTGCCAGGTAATTTTTTTTTTCCGGCGAAAGTATAAAACCTCCGGTAAAGAACGGTAATTATTTCTAAAGGCGCGGAAGAGCTGAAAGTACTTCATAAAGACTTGTTTCACTAGCGGATTGTTGTTTAGAGTGCTTGATGATTTTCCCTTTTTTCATTAAAGAATAAAATTGTATGTAACCATATTTGACAGTTGTAATTACGTTTTCACTATATTTATTTTTTATTTATTCGTATAGTTATTTACTTATATGTATTTATTTTTTATTCACTTATTTATTTGTTCATCTGTTTATCTATTTTCCTGCCAGCCTGCCTGTCCATCCATCCATCCATCCATCCATCCATTCATATATGTCTATCTATGTCTGTCTGTCTACCTGTATATATATTATATACAGTATATATTTATTTATTTCTTTACAGACTAACACAGCAAAGCCACAATTACAATAGATAATACAGATAGTTGCTTAAAACATAACAAATGAAAAGAAAAAGAAAGAAATACATTATTCGGATGTCTGCATTATTTTAGGAGTTGTGGTGCAAAATATGCGGTCCCTTCTCCTAAGGGTTCTTCATTCAATATTTATGATTATTCGTAACAACTGAAGACATTTTTGAGATATTGCAATGACATTTTGTACCCAAGTGTATTTAACATTTTCAACAATTCTTGACTGATCCATTGGCTTTAACTTGTATATTTCAATAAAATATTTTTTTATGAAAATTACAAAACATTCCACTTTATTAGCCTATAAACCAAAAAAATCATGATAATCCATTTTGAATCTTGCGTACACTACTTTTAACACTTGAATATAAGTAATTGATTAACTAGCGGACTTACTCGTGTTAATTATGTAAGCCAGTGTGGCTTACAGCTGTTTCGGTGCTTCATCACAAACACACTACAAAGACATCTCAACACACAAAAAACACAAACAAATAAATATGACCACACAAGTATATACAAACTCACATGTAATACGATGAAAGAGTAATGGAACGGAGAAAAATTCTCTCCGGCGCCGGGATTTGAACCCGGGTTTTCAGCTCTACGTGCTGATGCTTTATCCACTAAGCCACACCGGATACCCACCCCAGCGCCGGACAGAATCGTCTCAGTTTAAGTTCCAACTCTTGTGTTCCCTCTAGTGGCCGCCCTCTGCACTACGTAATAGATGTCTATGAACGTAGGACTGAAGTCCACACATGTGCTGAGGTGCACTCGTTATGAGTGACTAGTTGGCCGGGATTCGACGGAATAAGCGCCGTCAGGTATCCGGTGTGGCTTAGTGGATAAAGCATCAGCACGTAGAGCTGAAAACCCGGGTTCAAATCCCGGCGCCGGAGAGAATTTTTCTCCGTTCCATTACTCTTTCATCGTATGATGACGCAGAATATCTACATGGAAATATCATATGTACTTCGGTACATTAAAATAATTCACATGTAATAGTTGCGAAAAGTTCTACATTGGACAGACAGGCAGATCATTCCAAACACGCTACAAAGAACACATTAAAGCAATAACCAGAGGACACAATACATCTACATACGCCGATCAGATAACTAATGCTAACCATACATACAATAACATAAATGCGGCCATGGAAATCCTACACATTCAACCCAAGAACCAAAAACTCAACACACTAGAACAATACGAAATATACAAACACACTAAAACACATCCCGATCAAATTCTCAACACACAGATCAATTTCAGTACACACACACACACTATCTGACTCCACTTTTCAACACCTTTCAACAATCAAACGCATCCACATAATAGGCAGAGAAGTTCGAGATGACGCCGAGATCTAGTAGGCTCTGAGGATGGTGTGATGAAGCTCCGAAACAGCTGTAAGCCACACAGACTTACATAATTAACACGAGTAAGTCCGCTAGTTAATCAATTACCTAAAAAAATCGTTTTTCCTTTTTTAGGTATTGCAAAGATTTAGTTTGGGGTTGTTGATATAAATAAAAAAAACTCACTAAAAATATTGATATCTATAGAAGTTATCAGGATTATGCCATTTCAGTGCACAAAAAATTTGTCACCGTTTTTAAGTAAAATTACTGATAATTATAACACTCAAAGTAAATGTGAAAATAGTAGTCAGTGATGGAACTAGTGTACAATAAGTGTACCAGTTGTTAATAATTGAAAAGGAGTTTTGGTTATTGAGGTAAAAAATTATTAATTCTACTCATCTATATCTATATCTCTCTCCTTAATCTCTTAATATCACCTAAAACTAAACCACAGCACTTGGACTTTGTATTATAAGATTACACTTTTGTTAGTTATCCCGCTGTTGCAGTTACAAAGAAGCCTGTAAAACGTGCTTAAAACTCATACATTCACACCCGCTTACAGAAATGGACTCCCACACGTATGAATTGCCTGTATGCAAATTCTGCTGGCATCCTTTCTGCATCTTCCGGGCACATACACAACACTCGCCAAAGAAATGCGCATGCATCGTGTTATTATGCTGCTGGGATATCGCTATAAATCTAGCAATTCTTCCCAGTGTTGTTATTACTGGCGAAAAAGTACGCACCTGGACTGTAACAGCAGAAAAGAACGCACACACCATACGTCTTTGGTAACATTTTCTTCTTCAGTCAGTCTTTTTTAAGATTCTATCAAGGATGTGTGAAAATGATCTATTCCACTATACACCTTTGTCTGTCAGACTGCTTGTGTTTGTCAGCGTCTACTAGCCTATATGTGTGCTTATCAGCTTGTCTATCTGCTATCTGTGCATATATATTGGCCTGTGTATCAATCCGCGTACCTGACTATCAGATTTACATTTTATCTATTGGATTACTTATCTATTAGATTATTTAAGTGTTAAGTTATTTGCCTATCAAATTATCTGTTTCCATGCATGATTTTTTTTATCTGTTATATTGCGTCTTTATCTATTATATTTTCTGTTTGTCTTCCAAAGAATCTGTCTCTGTACCAGATTCGATATGTGTCTAGCAGATTAACTTTTTGTTTATCAGATTGTCTATTTGTCCATCAGATTCTCTGCTTATCTACCAGATTGTCTGTCTGTTTACCAGATGGCATATTTGTCTAGCAGATTAACAGTTTATCTATCAGATTGTCTCTTTGTTTATCAGTAGAGAGAGAATTTCATGCACTATAAAATCCAAAAATATTCATGTATTCATGCACTATCAAACGATCAAGCGAAAAATACATTAAAATATGCACTTTCGTTTTTGTTCCAAATTTATTTCACTTCACTTTTCTTTTGCACAGTTAACAACTAACAACATTTCTAAATTAGTTTCTGTGAGGTTTCTGTGCTTGTTAGTCAATATGTTTTTGTAGGCAGAGAATAGCCTCTCTACATCGCAAGAAGTTATGGGTGCAAACGTGAATGAACATATTTGTGATAGAGTCATGTCAAATTCTTCAATGAAGTTTTCACAGCAAATAACCTAATTCACTGAACAGAAGAATCCGTAGTCCGGGTTCGCGTTTATGACCCTGTCCAATTTATTTTAAAGATGTTTTGTAACGTTTTACAAAGTACAACTGTCGTAAAAAATATTCGGAAACAGACTAGCAGTGCTTACCTCTTTATTGCAATAATCGCAGAATACGACATCCCTATGTGAACCTTCCCTTGAATCCACTATGCAAAGAGTACACTTTTGGAACCTTTAATTGGAGGCATCCTAGAACCACATTAACATATGCAAACAGAATAAATAAACATATTAACCACTTACGAGGTTCACACACTGCAAAGACAATTTAGCGAATGATTACAATTTTTTAAGAGTCTAAATTGCTAATAGTACTGGAAAAAGGGAGAGAGAGAATTTACAACCTCCCTGTAAAAGAGTGCTTTTGACCTAAATTATTTTTCGGCAGTTTCCTTAAACCCTCTACATTTCTTCTCTACTATTCTCAAATTACCCAACGTAATACATCCATTTATGACACGCAGTCTGTAGTGGCTGGTCGGTAAAGTGTTGTAAGAGTGAACTTCCTTCCAGGGAAAGGTCCTCTAACATGTTATTGTTGAAAATCTTAACATTTTGTTTAATTTGTATGTTATTTAATTTTTTTTTCCTTCGTCAATCCTGATTCCTAAAGCTGAAGTAAGGGATATATAAATCGAGAAACTGAGATGTCCACTCAAAACCATTAAAAATGCATTCAAGCTGAATATAATGTGTATTATATGCATGATTAAGCTAAAAATTGCTTAAATATGCATTATGCATGTTTTTAATCCTCAAAAAGGCCAAAACATGCAAATATGCACGGAAAAAGTACACATATTTGGAACCGGAAAGTAATGAAATGGATAAGTACTAAGTTTCAGCTATGTCTTATGTTCCTGTAAAACATGCATTTGCATGGAATTTCGTTTCTGTTTATCAGATTGTCTCTTTACCTATCAGATTATGTGCTCAATAATCTATCTTATTTTCTGCTTGTGTGCCAGATTGTCCGTTTGTCTACCGGATTGTATATTTGTCTACTAGATTAAATATTTGTATGTTAGATTGTATCTTTTATAATGCCTGTTTGCCTATCAAATCTTCTTTTTATTTATCAGATTGCTTGTCTGTAATAGTCTCTGTTTCTCTGACAGATTATCTGTTTGTTTGTCAGATTGTCTGTAGCCTAAGTTTATCAGATTGCCTGTCCATGAGACTTTCTGTTTCTCAGATTGTGTGTTATCCAAAGTGTGCGTTTTTATATAATATAACAGAGTGTCTGTTTCTGCACGAGATTGTCTTTTGTGTAACATATTGTTTTCCTGTTTATCTAATAGATTCCTTTTTTGAAATTGTTTATTTACATATCAGATTGCCTATCTGAGAAGCATCGTTTCAAAGCGTATTAAGACCTCCAGTGGACGAAATTAAATTTGTTACTTTCTATTTATTTATCTTTCATACTGTGAAGTCTGATGGTTCCAAGTCGTCATATTTGTAAACTGTGAAACAAGTGCTTAAAAATGATTTTGTGTAGTGTTTTGAAAACTTCTCCGGTTTACGAGTAATCCAGTTTTTCGTCGTTCGTGTAAAAAAATAGTAAGAGGCACATACAGTAATACGATTTGAAACGATGCTCCTCATCTAGTGTCTTCACTGTATATCATGTGACCTTTTTGGACATCATACTATCTGTTCGTTACACCGCTTGTCTGTAATTGTCAGCCACTAGGTTCTTTTACGCACTGTTAATCTATGCCATGGATATCATATGATGTAATATGATATACCATTATGTATCAGATTGTCATTAGTTTAGCGAAATTGGAAGTAATTATAAATATATATTTATTTATATAATTATGAATTGTGCTTGAGGAAGGGATATACTTGGTTAGAAGGTCACAATTTTTACGTACTTATATTATTGCTAACTTCCAAATTGAAACCAAAATTGCCTAACGAAATGTGGGATAAATTAAAAATGTCGGTTTCTTGGTAAAAATGACAAAGTCCAAAATGCAAAGTTGTTGGAAAAAGGCATTTTAAAGGTTTAATAATCCATCCAAAGATAATTGTACTTCTTTAGATGTTAGTAATAAGTTATTTTGAAGGTAAATGTGCTATATTATTAGTTATATAGTTATTATAGTTATATAAAATTATGTCTTAAATTTTTATAATGCTTGGAAGCCTTAGAATGTGACTTGGTCACTTTTACCAAGAAACCGACGATATACCGAAAATTGTTCGATAAATCCTAAAACCTCCAACAAGTATGTGATAAATCCAGAATGTCTCACCAACTGCATAGAGAATTGGCAAATGTTGCAACAATATAAAAATACTGGAACAAATGTGTGATAAATTAGAAAGTCCTACGGGTGTTTAGTAAATCAAAAAATGGTCCCACAACTATGCGATGAATGCAAAAATTCTCAAACAGTTTTAAGGTGAATCTAAAAATATTCAGTAGGCCTACATATGATGCATCTGAAAATGCTCCAACAAGTCTATGATTAACCCGAAAAAGCCACAGCAATTTTATGATTTGAAACCAAAAATGCCTAAGGAAATGTGCGATGAATTAAGAAATATATACCGAAAATTGTATGATAAATCCTAAAACCCCCAACAAGTGTGTGATATATCCAGAATGCCCCACTAATTTCATAGTGAATTGGAAAATGTTGCAGCAAGTGCAACAATATGCAAATACTGCAACAAATGTATGATAAATTTGAAAATTCTCCGGGTGTTTAGTAAATCGAAAAATGTTCCAACAAGTATGCGATGAATGCAAAAATTCTCAAAGAGTTTTAAGATAAATCTAAAAATATTCAGTAAGTTACATGTGATGAATCTGAAAATGCTCCAACAAGTCTATGATTAACTCGAAAAAGCTACCGCAATTTTATGGTAAGTCCGAAAATGCTCCAGGAAGTGCATCATTATCCGTGAATGCTCCAGAAACTGTCACGAACCTTAGTACAATATTAAGGTAGGCCCCTATCTGGGGTACATAACTTTCGCGGAATGTAAGAATATCGGAATAATATGATAGTCAATCGTCGAAGAACACTCACAACCAATATTTTAAGAGCCAAGAATTATTAAATTGTAACAAAACTAACATGGTTCAATTTAAGTCCTGCCTAAATTGAACCTCCCAAATAATTAACAATCAGTCTCTAATAAAAACAACAAAATTTCTTCGCTTACAAATAGATAATGTGTTAAATTGGAAAAATCATATTAAAGAAATTACTCCCAAACTAAATTCAGCGTAATATAAATTAGTTTTGTACAATTTTCAGTCAATAACTTATCTAAATATGAAGCAGAAATAAATTCTGTTTTATTACATCACATCAAAGTGTGTTCCACTCATAATATTGTATTATGTTTCACGAATATTTTCGACTTTTTTATAAGTCATCATCAGGTAACATAGTAAAGCAGACAAAAACAAATTGAACATAGATGAAAACAGTACAATGGGTGAACACATACAGATAATACAAGCCATACATGCTCATTTTAAAACTAAGTTTGGTTGTAAATCAGAGCATCTTACATTGTATTAAGTTAAAATGATCCGATAAAATAACAATCAAATGTATCAATAAATTCAGCGTGTTTTGCTTTATATCTATGCAAGAGACAGTAAAGAACAATACCTTAAAAACGTTGCATACTTTCACTCGACAATGAGTTTTGAAATAATATTCTAGGAAAATTCTACAGATAATAACAGCATATCCTACTACAAAAAAAAGTAATTAGAATAATAGTATATAACAAATCTAGGGAATCGTGTACAAATAATTCCCATGGCTTGTCAGTATATTTTGTCATCGTATGTAATCGTGAAAACTTGAAATTAATTCAACAGTACATAATATAAATACGCGTCAAAAACTACTTTCTTATTCCATTGGCAATTCTATCGTGCTATCAAAAAGATGGCAGTTAATAGCTTCCCCTGGATACAAAAAGATAAAACTCAAAACATAAGATTATTTAGAGCCAAATTAAAGAACTACTTAATATCTTATACTATCTATTCTGTAGGTGAATTTATGACATTCAATAACGCTTTGTGAATATTTCTGTCTTGTATTAAGTATTGATATTAAACCTTTGTGTTGTACTAGTAGAATATATTGTAAAACTCTTTTTGCACGATAGTATGTTTATTGTCGTTATAGAAACTGGCCGCCACTATTTGAAGTTGATTTTACGGAATTCAAAGTTGCCAACCTAGATAAGTATGTTGAAATATTACAATTAACTGCTTTAGGGTTGCAATTAAAACTACAACTGCCATCTACCGACACCCATGACAAACTTCTTGCTGATAATCGGTCAGCTATTTATAGTCTAACGTACGAAAGTACGTATATTAAGATTTTTAAAGATATTATTTTCAAAATATGTTATCACGCAAAAAAATACTGTACAATACACGTTCATGAAGTACATTAAAATCTCGGAAACTGAAAAACTCGCTCTGCTCCTCTTTTTTTTAACTTTTTTCGATTTTGTAAAAAAATTCCAACCTTGAAGTTAGGTCAGATACAATATGTTCATGAGTGAGGTAGTTATATCAATTAAGTAATTTTTACATGTTCCATGAACACTTTTTTGATGATTGAATAAAATTAATAAAAATTCGGTTAAAAACCAGAATCAATTTCAGTGCAAAAGATGAGAATGCTCCTCCATCTTCAGTCTTCCTTAATAGCTACGTTACGCGGTCAGAACATGATATACCAGCGTCGTGGAATTTTAAAGACAATACCACTGAAGCTGGAGGTACAGGCATTCATCCGAAACATGACTGTCTTTTAACCGATTTTTTAATTTTATTCAATCAAAAGAAGAGTGTTCATATAATCTAATAAATTAGCATCATCTCGAGGTATATAGGGGTAATTTTCTCTCGATTTTGTAAAAAGAAATTCCCAACCTTGAACCGTAATATACTGTTATATATATTTCAACTAATCTATGACTATAATACTTTATCCTATTAAGATTTTTTTTTTTACATGTTCCATATAGTGACAGTGTTTGAAGTTCAGTTTTACGAATACCATGGAATTAAATAAATTCAATACAATATAATGAGGAAACTTAATTAGTTGCTTAAAAGATGCCAGAAGAGCCATCGTAATTGGGATGATACTCGTAAGGTGCTGTAAGAGCTTAACGTCTTCAGAATAGCCACGATCAGAATCATTTTTAATGATGATTTTTAGTTCTATAATGAAAATGAAAATGAAAATGGTACGAACTGTCAGAGAAGGCTTTTTTAATATTTTCATGCTGAAAGAACACTGTTGTGAATATTCTGGTGTCTCTCATTTAAATTCACAATACAACCATGAGGCTTACCGATTTCACAACTACTGAAAATACTAGTTGCTTTGAGATTTTATGCTACAGCATCGTTTCACGTAGGTTTATATGGGTACATACTTACTTATTGGCTTTTAAGGAACCCGGAGGTTCATTGCCGCCCTCACATAAGCCCGCCATTGGTCCCTATATTGAGCAAAATTAATCCATTCTCTATCATCATATCCCACCTCCCTCAAATCCATTTTAATATTATCTTCCCATCTACGTCTCGGCCTCCCTAAAGGTCTTTTTCCCTCCGGCCTCCCAACTAACACTCTATATGCATTTCTGGATTCGCCCATACGTACTACATGCCCTGCCCATCTCAAACGTCTGGATTTAATGTTCCCAATTATGTCAGGTGAAGAATACAATGCATGCAGTTCTGTGTTGTGTAACTTTCTCCATTCTCCTGTAACTTCATCCCTCTTAGCCCCAAATATTTTCCTAAGCACCTTATTCTCAAACACCCTTAATCTCTGTTCCTCTCTCAAAGTGAGAGTCCAAGTTTCACAACCATACAAAACATCGGTAATATAACTGTTTTATAAATTCTAACTTTCAGATTTTTCGACAGCAGGTTTATACATAATAATAATAATAATAATATAATAATAATAATAATAATAATAATAATAATAATGCAATAACTGGCAATAAAGTAATAATAACCTATTTTTGGCAACACATAAAGCAATTCTGGTTTTGTTATTACTCGTATTTTGTAGTTGGTTTGTGCAGATTTATATTTATTTATATCTCATAACTAGTTCTCTTAGTTCACTTTTTTCTCCTTCTGTAAAATGTTTTCTCGATATTTTGTATAATTTTGAGCTCTATAATATTATCTTCTGTATTTGTCTTCGATAATAATGCCGGTTTAACAATTTTAAGGTGCTGGAAAACAATTGAATGTGCGAAAGCGCTCATGTCTAGCCATGTTGCCAAATTTCTTTCGATATCAAGGGATTGCTCAGTGCATATAAAAGGAGTAGCGTCTCTGTAATACGATCTAAAATAAGTGCTAAGGAAATGCTCATTACTTAAGTGTTTCCTCATTTTATAAGTGACGACTATGAATTCGATCCTAAGTATAATTTTATTTAACTGATTAGTAGGGATCGTATCTGGCTCAGGGCGTACAGATATGTTAGTTCATGGACTACATTGACGTGACGTTATATTGGCGCGTACTACAGATACCATAAGGATATCCAGTAGGATATTGTTGTTACATAACGGGACATCAGCACTCGGTTTATACGAAATTATTATTATTATTATTATTATTATTATTATTATTATTATTATTATTATTATTATTATTATTATTATTATTGAATTCGTGGTCTTTTTTAATTTTAATGTCAAATTTTTAAAAAGTGAGAATATCTCATACGTCATTTTTATGTGATTTTAGGTCATTAACGTCAGAGTCCTAGCAATAAGTCTATGAACACACTTTTTCACAAGAACATTTCTAAACTTGCTAAAGCATAAAAAAGGCAAGGGAATTCAAGTTCGAAGTTATTATCGCAAAATTAATACATAGGCTATATGTTTATATAAGTTATGAAGGATGAATCCTAATTTCAGGGGGTTATCCTATGAGATATTTGAAACAAAAAATCTAAATACAATTTTGATCGTTTTTGCTTTTTAATTGTATCCTTTAAATGTGCAGAAATTTGATACGAACAAATGTAACTTTTCGTTCTGCAAAGGAATTGTACAATGTTACATATTTTGTTCGGATCAAATTTCTTCACGTATAAAGGACAAAACTAAAATTCTTTCAATCATTTATTATCATAATACACTGCTCTCTTAAATTGATAGAGCATGTTGAGAATTAAATCAATGATTTTCCCAAAACACACTATGATATGTTTCATATAAAGCAATTTTTATCTAAAAAAGGAAGCAAAAACGAGCAAAATTGTGTTAAACTTGTTTGTTTCAAGTATTTCAAAGCATAGCCTCCTAAAATATGACATTACTTACGGCTCACCCTGTACTATATCTTGAAAGAGAATGTTGTCTTGGCTTCAAAAAGAATACTACAGTGACATCAAAACCTTTTTCCTTACATTTTTATTGTACCTTGTTTTTGGATTATAACATTCAGACTTTGCTTAATGGTAAGTTTTAGTTGCCGTGGCAATATTTTACACTGCATAGGTACAATCAGGACATAGTTAACTAGTGGCTTGTGGAGCAAATACTGCAAACTAAGTCCATAAGAAGTTCAAATAAAAATTGTTCAGATTTATTTTCAGTGAAGAATACCTGACATTTCAATAGTTATTTGCTTCCATAATAGTGAAACATGCTCCCTCTGAATGTTTTTTATACCAAATACTTTTCTTTGACCCTATCTGTCTTCAGTTCTTGAGTTTCAATGCGAAATCGCAAGTAACAATATCAGGACGATCAACGAGTTTTTCATGTGGGAGTAATGCAGTAGCTATTTCAGGTCATTGCGGATTGTAGCTGAAAGTTAAGAAAATGTAAGGTTTGTCATGCTTTGAAAAAAAGACTTAGCATCTTGGTATAGCTGTTGCATGTTTCGTGAACTACCCTGAAATGTAGAGTGCAGAATCACTTTTTCCCCACTAATAGATCTTGCTGAGGTGATCAAGCGACTACAAAATTTTGTAGGCATCTTATTTTATCAGTAAGTAATACCTTTTGGTCTTTTCTTAGGAATTGTAATTTTTGCGCTTCCTACAGACAATACTGATCTACCAAATACTGCTGGATTAATTTGTGTAACAACGAATGTTATCCCGCATATTTTCTGTAATATAGGCTGTCGCGAAAAATCAGGCGAATAACACGTGAGAGTCGTAGAATCTTATATGCGCCCTAAATAAAATTGTCCATCGTAAATCGTTAGCAGTTTCAGTGTTTCATTTGTTGCTGGTTGCGGGAAATAAACTTACTCATCACGGGTAGCAAGAAGTGAAATGGCATGCTATTTTCCCTACAACAAAATATGCTTGGCAGTGATCACAAATCTAATCGATTAAATCAAAGAAATATGAAATTAATTTTGATGTAGTTTAAAGGCGCATCTAAAATAGGAAGGATGACTGAATTACTACCAAAGAAAATGAGAGAATCTGACATATAAATATCTATATCACACTGCCGTTAAATATATGAAAAAGACCCTCACTACTTGATTAATAACTATAAAAATATTTCATTTTTAATAACAATGTTGTTACCTTACGTAAGTTTTATAGTTTTTAGTAACATATATATAAATATATATAAAGTCATCAAACAATCTTAAGTTTTGTAATTCTTAATATGCAATACACAGCTGTAATCGGAAAACTACAGACCAGAGAGTCAGACCTGTAAATTATTTTATGCCCGACCATGCCGAAAAGTAGTAATTATACACCTGGTAGCAGACCTTTAATGCATGTCATTAAAATACACCTACTCATTAAAGGTCAGGTCTTTCAGCCAATGACGACTCAGGTTACAAATGTTCAGCCAATGACAGGTCAGCTTTCTACCGTTATAAAACCGCAAGTATCGATTATTCTCGGATATGCAATCGAAAGAGGATTAGCGAAAAGTCACGGAGGCTGGAAATCCAATACTGTCGCAGAAGGTTATGTTCTGTTACTATAATAATTAGCGTTAATTGTAAATAATATTCAAATAAATTCAATTTGTCATCTCGTTTTTCAATGTCTAATTTAATTTCAATGTTATCTCTGTAGGTTCTTATGGCCTAGCAAGGTCAATGTAGATATCTGTTCCTCGGAAAAAAGCAATACTTTCGCGTCTGCGCACATCTCACAACACACGGAACATTGCTGAAGGTCAGATACAATTAAAATTAATAATATCAAGCTAGAAATACGGTCGAGCATAAAAAGTCGTATGAAACTCGCCTATAATGGTAATTAAGAAGCTCGTATGAAAATTATGAAACTCGCTTGCGCTCGTTTCATAAATATCCATACTCACTTCTTAATTACCTTCATTATAGGCTCGTTGCATAATGTACTATTTTTACACGTTATTAAGAAATTACACAAATGAAGATCGACATATTGCCATTATGATGTGAAAGAATCTGAGCTATCTGAACTCTGTCAGCAATCCTGTAGGTCATGGCTTCGTGTAATAGTCTATTGTTTATTGTAGTGTGTGTTTTGTTTTATGCTAAAATGCAATTAATTAGTTCTCAAAACTGACGAAAGATGGATTTTGGAGAATAGGAAAATGATATAGGAAAATTGACATTTCACTGAAAACTACTATTTTTGGGTTCCAAGCTTCAAAATGAGGGGTCATTTATCAAAATCCGTTCAGCCGTTTTCCCGCAATTTCCATTACCATTTCAATATACTAGTGGCTTGTGCAGCAAATGCTGCTAAGTTCATTAGAAGTTCAAATTAAAATTTTTCAAATTTACTTCCAATGAAGAATACCAGACATTTTTGAAGTTATTTGCTTCCATAGTAATGAAACATACTCCTCTGAATGGTTTTCGTCATCCTAAATACTTTTTATTGAACCTATACATCTTCAGTCCTTGAGTTTCAATGCGAAAACGCAAATACCAATGTCAGGACGATCAGTCGGTTCTACATGTGGGAGTGAAGGAATAGCTATTTTAGGTTAGAGTTAGAAAAATATCAGATTTGCCATGCTTTCCAACAATAGACATAGCGTCTTGGTATAGCTGTTGCATGTTTTGTGAACTACCTTGAAATATAGAGAGTAGAATCATTTTATCCTGCCAAGAGATCTTGCTAAAGTGATCGGGACACTAAAACATTTTGTAGGCCTCTTATTTTATCAGTAAGTAATATCTTTTGGTCTTCCCTTAGGCATTATAATTTTTGCGCTTTCTCCAGACAATACTGAAGAGAATCACATATAAATATCTATATCACTGGGTTACAAATGGCTTTTAAGGAACCCGGAGGTTCATTGCCGCCCTCATAAGCCCACAATCGGTCACTATCGTAGCAAGATTAATCCAATTTCTACCATCATATCCCACCTCTCTCAAATCCATTTTAATATTATCCTCCCATTTACGTCTGCCTCCCTCAAGGTCTTTTCCCTTCAGGTCTTCCAACCAATACTCTATATGCATTTCTAGATTAACCCATACGTGCTACATGCGCTGCTATCTCAAACATCTGAATTTAATGTTGCTAATTATGTTAGGTGAAGAATACAATGCGTGTAGTTCTGCGTTGTGTAACTTTCTCCGTTCTCCTATAACTTCATTCCTCTTAGCCCGAAATATTTTCTTAAGAATCCTATTTTCCAACACCAGTAATCTCTCTTCCTCTCTCAAAGTGAGAGTCCAAGTTTCACAACCATAAAGAACAACCAGTAGCATAACTGTTTTATAAATTCTAACTTTCACCTTTAAATATATACACCACATCACCATTAAATATCATATCGAAAAGACCCATACCACTTGATTAATAAAAATATTTCATTTTTAATAACAATATTGTTACCTTACGTAAGTTTTGTATAGACTACTATACAGCCGTCACTCAGTAAATATTATAGAAATGAAGGTCTAATTTCAAATATTCTCTACGCCTACATCTATAAACCCAAAAGATTTCAATTTCATGTCATCAATAAAGTAGTAATCTGTGTCATTAGTGATAAATACATCATGGCATTCACTATAATATTTTATTTTTAATGGTAATAATATCATCAAACATTCTTAAGTTTTGTAGTTTTAAATATCAAATACACAGACAGCTGTACTGAGAAAATTACACACTAGAGAATCTGACCTGTAAATTCTTTTTAATAAGTCATGAAGTTTTTAATAATCAATATTACAGAAACGTTCTGAAAAAGTTACACAAATGAAGATCGACATATTGGAATTATGATGTCAGAGAATCTGAGCCATGTGAACTCTAAATATGTCAGCAATTCTGCAGGTCGTAGCCTTCGTGTGATATTGTTAATTGTAGTGTGTTTGTCTTTTGTTTTATTCTGAAAACCCATTATGTATTTCTCAAAACTGACGACAGATGGATTATAGAAAATATGAAAATGATGTAGGAAAATTGACATTCACTGAAAACTACTATTTTTCTGAAAAGCTTTGGGTTCCAAGCTTCAAAATGAGGGGTCGTTTATTATAATCCGTTCAGCCGTTTTCCCGTAATTTCCATTACCAGTTCAAATTGTATATATAGATAGAAGATAAAGGTAATACAAGGAAAAAGTTTTTGATATCACTTTATAAGCAATATTCAAGTTGGTTGCGTGAATATTTCTTATACTGTTTTCCAGCACGGTATAGTAGCTGTATAATGTAACATCAGCACTTGGTTTATGCGAAAGTACCTAATTTGAGTCTCGCCGTCTGAATCGGATTAAGTAATCCGTAACTTTCCTCCGTCCCTTCGAAACGGATCATTAACAGATATGTACTCCAGTTCTCGCCTTCATCTGCACAACTAATCCATTGCTAAAATATAAACCAGCTCCCAAATCCGGATGCCCATCTAGTGGGATAAATTATTTAGGGCCTAAATGGTTGTATATATTTAATGGTCATATATCAATTGCTTGTTTTTATGTTTCGGGAAAATTGAAACATCAACTATGGACGATGCAAAGCACACAGCGATTGCAAAGTCCGGGGTTCCATTCCAGAGTCGAGTGCTTCCATCCGGTTACTCTGTCTTTCACACACTCGCCGTAGAATCTTTTTTAATATTTCTTTCGTGCCCAACAACCAGATATTCTCTGATACAAAAATAAAATATAATAGGCTATTTATGATCTAATTATGGAAAGAGCATCAAATTTTATTTTTAATATACTGCAGACAGTTTTGTTTCTTTAGGCACATATACAGTAATATAATTAGAAGAAGACTCTAGACGGGTTTGTCTGCTCATCTAGAGCTGCGTTCGGGCGTGGATTTGATTCCCGTTTAGGCTGATTACCTGGTTGGGTTTTATACGAGGTTTTCTCAACTGTAAAGGCAGGTTCGCAATAAACCGGGAATGGAAACGACAACGAGGACGATAACGGAAATGTTGTTAAAATAAATGTATTTAAATGTGAGCATTTACAATTAACTATTGTGAACGTTCACATTTAAATACATTTATTTTAACAATATTTCCTTTCTCATTCTCGTTATCGTATCCATTCCCGGTTTATTGTGAACCATCCTTAAGATGCATATAAGATAATCCATGGAAAAGTTTACAAAATTCATTTCAAGACAGATCGAGCATTCTAACTGTTTAATATTTCTTTCAAGTTTACATTACTAGACAAATACTTACAAACTTACCTACTTACTTACTTATTTACTTACTTACATACATATGGCTTTTAAGGAACCTGGAGGTTCATTGCCGCCCTCACGGAGGTTCATTGCCTCCCTCACATAAGCTCACCATCTGTCCCTATCCTGTGCAAGATTAATCCAGCCTCTATCATCATATCCCACCTCCCTCAAATCCATTTTAATATTATCTTGAAACCTATCTCGGCCTCACCAAAAGGTCTTTTTCCTTCCGGTCTCCCAACTAACAGTCTATATGCATTTCTAGATTTGCCCATACATGCCAGATGCCCTGCCCATCTGAAACGTCTGGATTTTATGTTCCTAATTATGTCAGGCGAAGGATACAATGAGTGCAGTTTTGCGTTGTGTAACTTTCTTCATTCTCCTGTAGCTTCATCCCTCTTAGCCCGAAATATTTTCCTAATAATCTTATTCTCAAACACCCTTAATCTCTGTTCCTTACTCAAAGTGAAAGTCCAAGTTTCACAACAATATAGAACAACCGGTAATATAAATAGACAAATATATAATCTTTTTACTTTTTACAGTATCTGAATGTACAGAGTGAACTGTGAGCAATATCATTAATTTTAATTGATTATTCTTTGAGATATTAAAAAGTTTAATGCAATTTTGATCCTTTTTGCTTCCTTTACGAGATAAAAATTGTTACATATGAAACATTTCATAGCGTGTTTTGGGAAAGCCATTGATTTAATTCTCAATATGTTCAGTCAATTAAAAGAGCAGTGTATTATGATAATAAATGATTGAAATGATTTTAATTTTGTCCTTCAAAAGTGCAGAAATTTGATCCGAATAAATATAGCATTGTAAAATTCCTTGCAGAACGAAAAGTTACATTTGTTCGTATCAAATTTCTTTACATTATTTAAAGGACAAAACTAAAATTTTTCATTTATTTATCAACAGTAATCTCACTAGAGGTTTTGATTTATCTAGAGAAAATCAAAACTCGAGTGGGATTTAATTGACTATTACACGATTAGAAGAAAGTATATAAAGATTATAAGTAACAAAGTACTCCAATACAATAAAATATTAATTGACTTACGAAAATAAACCTGTCTTCAAATGTATTATTGCACCATTACGCTAGATGGCAGTTGGACCAACTATGGAATCTTCATTGAACTCTGTAGACGGTTACAAGTCAAGAAGGCGTTGTTGCTTCAGTTTCGTTTTTATTAAAACATTTGCATTCCACTTCAATCATCCGGATCCCAGTAATCAACGTCACTTGAGAGATGATTTTCAATAAATCTTAGTATTAAACAATCTCTGATACATGACTATCCATAATATCATATAGCAGAAGCTATAACATAACCTAAGTAATATACACAAGTGTTAGAAAAGTTTAATTAACGACGATGACATAAAAATAAACATGAATAATTTTAAAAGGAATAATTATTGAATGTACAATTTTCAAATTTGTATGTGGTTGGTGGTTCAATTGATGTTATATTGGACGTATGCGTAATAGAAGTGGAACTCGTTGATTTAGGCCTACATGGTGTAGTCAACCTATTCAGGATTTCCGAATGGTGCTCTTCATTTATTTGTAAATAGGATTCCAGAAGATGCATAGGTATGATCAGTGATTTTTATTAATTCTTGTTCTTGAATGCCAATGCGAGTCATATTTGAAACTGCTGTGCATTGACTGGAGTGGTTTGTAATTATATATATATATATATATATATATATATATATATATATATATATATATATATTGTTTTTGACGTCCAGACCAGCGCAGTTTCGAATGTTGGCAAACAAAGAAACAAATGCTAGGGACGCGATAAAATTAAACAAATGCTAGGGACGCGATAAAATTGTGCGATAAGCAGCCATGATTGGTTGAAATACGTCCTTTCGTACCGTTTTATTGGTCAAAAGTAGTATGACGTAGTAAGGGTGTAATAGTCAACAGTAATCTCACTAGTGGTTTTGATTTATGTAGAGAAAATCAAAACTCGAGTTGGGATTTAATTGACTATTAAACGATTAGAAGAAAGGATATAAAGATTAGAAGAAATAAAGTACTCCAATACAATAAAATATTAATTGGCTTACGAAAATACAACTGTCTTCAAATGTATTATTGTACCATCTCAACATTACGCTAGATGGCAGTAGTGTTTTATGATTATGTTTTCTTGTTATCAGTTGTGCCAACTATAGAAGGCTTTGTTGATTCAGTTTCATTTTTATTAAAACAGTTGCATTCCACTTCAATTATCCTGATCCCAGTAATCAACGTCACTTGACAGATGATTTTCAATAAATCTTAATTATTAAACAATCTCTGATACTTGACTATCCATAATATCATATAGCAGAAGCTATAACAAACACAACCTAAATAATATAAACAAGTGTTAGAAAAGTTTTAATTAGGGATGATGAGATAAACAAGAAACGTTTTAATTAACGATGATGAAATAAAAAATAAACATGAATAATTTTGAAAGAAACAATTATTGAAAGTATAATTTTCAAATTTGAATGTTTTAGTGATTGGTAGTTCAGTTGATGTTATATTGGACGTGTGCGTAAAATAAGTGAACTCGTTGATGTACATGGTATAGCCCTCAACTTATTCAGGATTTCCGAATGGTGCTCTTCATATATGACCTGTGATCTTTATTAATTCTTGTTCTTGAATGCCAATGCCAGTCATATTTGAAACTGCTGTGCATCGACTGGAGTGTCGACCTGGTTGGCAAGTTGGTATAGTGCTGGCCTTCTATGCCCAATGTTGCAGGTTGGATCCCGGGCCAGATCGATGGCATTTAAGTGTGCTTAAATGCTACAGGCTTATGTCAGTAGATTTACTGGCATGTTAAAGAACTCCAGCGGGACAAAATTCCGGCACATCCGGCGGCGCTGATATAACCTCTGCAGTTGCGAGCGTCGTTAAATAAAACATAACATATCATTCGACTGGAGTGGTTTGTAATTTTCTGTTTTTTGACGTCGAGACCACTGCAGTTTCAAATGTTGGCAAACAAAGAAACAAATGCTAGGGTAGTGATAAAATTAAACAAATGCTAGGGACGCGATAAAATTGTGAGATAAGCAGCCATGATTGGTTTGAAAACGTCCTTTCGTACCGTTTTATTGGTTAAGAGTAGTGTGACGTAGTAAAAGTGTAATAGTCATCATAATATACTGCTCTCTTAAATTGACTGAGCATATCGGGAATTAAATCAACGGGTTTCCCAAAACACGCTATGAAATGTTTGATATAGGCTAAAAGAATTTTCTTCTGGATAAGGAAGCAAAAACGATCAAAATTGTATTAAATGTTTTTTGTTTAATATATCTCAAAGAATAACCCCCTGACATTAATGGCATTACTTACGTCTTACCCTGTGTAGAACTTTCTCTTTGGTTTTGTGTTTACTGCATTAAAATTTTCCAATATTTACTCTACCGGTATGTAATATTTTTTAAATATTTCTGCATTCCTATTCTTAATGAAACCTTACTTACATACTTAGTTACTTACTTACTTACTCACTTATTTACTTACTTACTTACATACTTACTGGCTTTTAAGGAACCCGGAGGTTCATTGCCGTCCTCACATAAGCCCGCCATTGGTTCCTATCCAGAGCAAGATTAATCCAGTCGCTGCCATCATATCCCACCTCCCTCAAATCCATTTTAATATTATCTTCCCATCTACATCTCGGCCTCCAAAGGTCTTTTTCCTTCCGGCCTCCCAACTAACACTCCATATGCATTTCTGGATCCTTACACTAGCAAAAAGTCCCTAAGAGACAAATTTTGAAAATTTTTATAAACTGAATATGGTGTTTGATTTATTAAAATATTCGAATATTTATAATCTAAAATAATTTTTAAAAATGTTTTTTCATTGTTATATTGTTAAATAATTTTTACTTTAAACACGATTCATTCAAAAGTGACATTTTCAACATACGTACATGCTCCATTTTCTCAAACAATATTATTTACATCTGCATGAAAATTTGCCATATAATTCAGACAGAGCTGTGAGATTGTGGATCTAATTTTATTAAATTTTCTCATACACAATAGAATAGAATGTATTATTTTCGCTGAAATAATTAATGTCATAAGGCCTTCTCTTCCACTCAACCAGCCTTAATCAATACAGTAAGGACATACATATTTGAATTATAAATATTTACAATACACTAAATATTCTACAGCAATAACCACTAGTGTGTGTTTACTCAATTTCAGATCAAACATATACGAAAATGTAATAATTTAAGACCTATTACAGCAATAGGCTAATTGTAAAAAAATATAATAATACATTGATATAAATTTGATGTATTTTCAAGACTTCAAATTATAAAAAACAATTTTTCGGTAGGATAATCAATAGGTCTTTGGACATGTTTTAATTATTCTTTTCTATAATAAATTTAGTAGATTAAGGTTAGTTTTAAACTGTAAATACTATGCCATCCTATTATTCCATATGGGGTTATAGATTAAAATGAAGCAAGGTAAACTGTACGTAGTACATCCATTGATAAGTAATTTCGAAATTGAACAAAGTAATATGGACCCTATAATTCCACGCACAGTAATTTGTTACAAAGTAGTTGATTTGTTTGTCCCGTTTAAGATGTTTATCAATAATGATTCCTAAATGTTTAACCGACTCAGTTAAGAGAGAAGTTTTATATTATATTCTTATTCAATTTGGTATTCCCAAGAAACTAATTCGATTAATTAAAATGTGTCTCAGTGAAACGTACATCAGAGTCCGTATAGGTCAATTTCTGTCAGATGCGTTTCCAATTCACTGTGGGCTAAAGCAAGGAGATGCACTATCACCTTTACTTTTTAACTTTGCTCTAGAATATATCCCATTAGAGAAGTCCGGATAACAGAGAGGGTTTGGAATTGAACGGGTTACATCAGCTTCTTGTCTATGCGGATGACGTGAATATATTAGGAGAAAATCCACAAACTATTAGGGAAAACACGGGAATTTTACTTGAAGCAAGTAAAGAAATAGGTTTGGAAGTATATCTCGAAAAGACAAAGTACTATATGATTATGTCTCGTGACGAGAATATTGTACGAAATGGAAATGTAAAAATTTGAAGTTTATCTTTTGAAGAGGTGGAAAACTTCAAATACCTGGGAGCAACAGTAACAAAAATAAATGATACTCGGGAGGAAATTAAACACAGAATAAATATGGGAAATGCATGTTATTATTCGGTTGAGAAGTTTTATCATCTATAGTCTGCTTTAAAAAAATCTGAAAGTTAGAATTTATAAAACAGTTATATTACCGGTTGTTCTTTATGGTTGTGAAACTTGGACTCTCACTTTGAGAGAAGAACATAGGTTAAGGGGTTTGAGAATAAGGTGGTTAGGAAAATATTTGGGACTAAGAGGGATGAAGTTACAGGAGAATGGAGAAAGTTACACAACACAGAACTGCATGCATTATATTCTTCACCTGACATAATTAGGAACATTAAATCCAGACGTTTGAGATGGGCAGGGCATGTAGCACGTATGGGCGAATCCAGAAATGGATATAGAGTGTTAGTTGGGAGGCCGGAGGGAAAAAGACCTTCGGGGAGGCCGAGATGTAGATGGGAAGATAATATTAAAATAGATTTGAGGGAGGTGAGATATGATGACAGAGACTGGATTAATCTTGCGTAGGATAGGGACCAATGGCGGGCTTATGTGAGGGCGGCAATGAACCTCCGGGTTCCTTAAAAGCCAGTAAGTAAGTAAGTAAGTAAGTAAGTAAGTAAATGTTTAACCTCTAAGATCAATTTATAATTGGACAATTGCAGCAAATTATGGAACAACCAAAATTGTGTAGTTTAATGTTTAGGGGAAAAATAGGCGACTTATGAGATTAACTAGTTAGTAAAAAGAAATTACTGTATTTTTAGCAATATTAATATAAAAGAATATTAAAATGACACAATGCTGTTTTTAATTTTATTCTCGACAATGCCGAAATGTAGTAATTATACACCTGGGAGCAGCCCTTTAATGGACCTCATTAAAGTACACTTATTCATTAAAGTTCAAGTGTTCCACCAATCAGAAAACACCATTGTAGTGATATGAAAACGCATTGTATCGATTATTCTCGGATATGCAATTGAAAGACAATTAGTGAAACGTCACGGAGGCTGGAAATCCAATACTGTCGCAGAAGGTTATGTTCTGTTACTATAATAATTAGCGTTAATTGTAAATAATATTCAAATAAATTCAATTTGTCATCTCGTTTTTCAATGTCTAAATCAATTTCAAGGTTATATCAAGATTAATATTTATTTATTTCTCTAGATTATATCAAGGTCAATGACATTTGTGTCTCGGAAAATATCAATACTTTCGCGTCTGTGCACATCTCACAATTTACGAGATATTGCACAAGGTCAGTTCCGCTCCCCAGTCAGATAAGAATAACATGAATACTTATGAATAATTTCAAGTTAGAAATATGGTCGTGCATAAAAAGTCGTATGAAACTTGCCTATAACGGCCTCCCGGGTCTTTCCCAGTGGTAAAAGGCGGTCAGAGCGTGGTGCCGACCACATCACCTCATTCTAGTGCTGAGGTCATGGAAAACATGGGGCTCTACCTCCTTGCCCCCCAAGTGCCTTCATGGCATGTGACGGGGATACCAGCGAATAGGGATTATAAAGAATGGACACTTCGCGTCGGTACCTTTGATGTAGCCAGACTGATTTCAATGACCTTCAAGCCAGCTAAAGCGTGAGATTCTGCTTTCTCCCTAGAGTTGACGCTAACATCACACCAGCTAGCAGTCGACACAGCGGAAATATAACACATTATAATGAATACTCCTAGGTACATTGGATCCATAAAATAATAAATCCGTCATTAACTGTAATGCCTAGACCCTAGAGTTCTTTTATAATGAGAGTTGAGACGTTGAACCCAACAACAATTAAAATATGTAATGATTTGATAGCACTGAAAATGGAAAAACAAAACTCCTATGAGAGGTAAAACCATATACCTATATTATACTGTATATAAATATTAAACGAATTTGATACATAATTTTATAATGTAGGCCTATTATATTATTTTATAATCTAATGTATTATATATAAAATATAAAAAAAAAATATTATTACAGCTAGTTTGTCATTGAGAAATAAGGAAAAGCCGTTAACATCAATTTATTTGAAGCAAAGCGTTACTGGATTATGCAATAAGGTAGGCGATGTTTGAATCCTGTGTCTCAACTCTATTCTCAATTATTATCTTAGCGTATGCTCGATTACACTAACCTCTAGCGCTTGAAAGTGGAACTAAACGCTGGCACACATAGAAACATAACACAGGAAAATTCGCTCAGTGTCCATTCTTTATAATCCCTATTCGCTGGGGATACCTTTTTTTATCTATTAATTTGCTTACGGAATAGCGATATATCGAATCGTTTCGATATACCGATATATTTTCTACAATATATATCGTTTATCGAAATTAGGTTTGCAATGTATTGCAATATCATTATATCGTTATCTAAATCATTTCCTCCATCTCTACTATGATCGAAATCGATGGTCAAAATCCCCCACTATTACATTACATTGCATATCTAGGTCCTTATATAGTGCTAAGAGCAGGAAGCATTAGCGACTTGTTAATCGTAAAGGATTTTCTTTGGACTGTTACCATTTCTGTAACAGTCTGAGGTTTGTCAATTCAGTGTGAAGGAATTTTATTTCAGCTATATTAGGTGTTATGGATATGCCTGTAGAAATATGACGTTCAGAATGTTGATATAACTATTTTCGTCATGAATTTAAAGGAAGGAAGCAATGCCGATGTAATAACGGGAATGTCTGTTGTAAATTACTTACTTATTTACAAATGGCTTTTAAGGAACCCGAAGGTTCATTGCCGCCCTCACATAAGCCCGCCAGCGGTCCCTATCCTACGCAAGATTAATCCAGTCTCTATCATCATATCCCACCTCCCTCAAATCCATTTTAATATTATCCTCACATCTATGTCTCGGCCTCCCTAAAGGTCTTTTTCCCTCCGGTCTCCCAACTAACACTCTATATCCATTTCTGGATTCGCCCATACGTGCTACATGCCCTGCCCATCTCAAACGTCTGGATTTAATGTTCCCAATTATGTCAGGTGAAGAATACAATGCGTGCAGTTCTGTGTTGTGTAACTTTCTCCATTCTCCTGTAACTTCATCCCGCTTAGCCCCAAATATTTTTCTAAGCACCTTATTCTCAAACACCCTTAACCTATGTTCCTCTCTCACAGTGAGAGTCCACGTTTCACAACCATACAGAACAACCGGCAATATAACTGTTTTATAAATTCTAACTTTCAGATTTTTGGACAGCAGACTGGATGATAAGAGCTTCTCAACCGAATAATAACACGCATTTCCCATATTTATTTTTTTTAGTAGGTTATTTTACGACGCTTTATTTAGCGTCTGAATGAGATGAAGGTGATAATGCCGGTGAAATGAGTCCGGGATCCAGCACCGAAAGTTACCCAGCATTTGCTCATATTGGGTTGAGGGAAAACCCCGGAAAAAACCTCAACCAGGTAACTTGCCCCGACCGGGAATCGAATCCGGGCCACCTGGTTTCGCGGCCAGACGCGCTGACCGTTACTCCACCCCATATTTATTCTGCATTTAATTTCCTCCCGAGTGTCATTTATATTTGTTACTGTTGCTCCAAGATATTTGAATTTTTCCACCTCTTCGAAGGATAAATCTCCAATTTTTATATTTCCATTTCGTACAATATTCTGGTCACGAGACATAATCATATACTTTGTCTTTTCGGGATTTACTTCCAAACCGATCGCTTTACTTGCTTCAAATAAAATTTCCGTGTTTTCCCTAATAGTTTGTGGATTTTCTCCTAACATATTCACGTCATCCGCATAGACAAGAAGCTGATGTAACCCGTTCAATTCCAAACCCTGCCTGTTATCCTGAACTTTCCTAATGGCATATACTAAAGCGAAGTTAAAAAGTAAAGGTGATAGTGCATCTCCCTGTTTTAGCCCGCAGTGAATTGGAAAAGCATCAGATAAAAAACTCACCTATACGGACTCTGCTGTATGTTTCACTAAGACACATTTTAATTAATCGAACTAATTTCTTGGGAATACCAAATTCAATAAGAATATCATATAATACTTCCTCTTAACCGAGTCATATGCCTTTTTGAAATCTATGAGTAACTGATGTACTGTACCCTTATACGCCCTTTTTTTCTCCATTATCTGCCGAATACAAAAATCTGATCAATAGTCGATCTATTACGCCGAAAACCGCACTGATGATCCCCAATAATTTCATCTACGTACGGAGTTAATGTTCTCAAAAGAATATTGGACAAAATTTTGTACGACGTCAACAAAAGTGATATTCCTCGAAAGTTACCACAGTTGGTTTTGTCCCCCTTTTTAAAAATAGGTACAATTATGGACTCCTTCCATTGTTCTGGTACAATTTCCTTTTCCCAAATAGCAAGTACAAGTTTATAAATTTCGCTATATAATGCACTTCCACCCTCTTGTATTAATTCTGCTGATGTCTGTTTTAAATATGTGTGAAAATCATATAATCTACCTGAAAACGTTTTTGACAGAGTGCATTGGAATGAACTTATGGGGATCCTGAAGAAGATTAGTGTAAATTGGAATGAAAAGAGGCTGTTAAGTAATCTTTATATGAAAAAATGAGTCAAATTAATGATTTATTAGCAATTTATTTACAAAACCACAAAGGTTGTATTCCTATGCAGACGATAAAGTATTATAATTTCGGAGAAAACCTTGACACGACAATTATTTTAAAGCATATAATGGTATAATAGTACATTATGCAACGAGAAAAAATCCTGTGACCACCTGGGATCGAACCTCGGACCTTCCAGTCCGTAGCCAGCTGCTCTACCAACTGAGCTACCCGGCCGCCCCAGCAATGCAATTACATTTGTGGGTGTACATTTACTGTATTACAATAAACTTAAATTTTATTAGCCTATTCCTTATTAGCATTGAAATTAACAATCAAAAGATTAAATGTAAAATTGCAACGATAAACAATATATTTTCAATACCATAATTATTATGTAGTTCCTAACCTAAACCAAAATTATGGTGGAGGTAAGATGAGCTTAAATGGTACAATGGGAACTCTATATGGGTCAGTATTTGACATTGAAACATTCATTCATTCATTCATAGTGTTCTGCCCAAGAGCAGATGTTTCACTGCAAACCCATCATTCTCCAGTCTTTCCTACTTTCTGCCTTCCTCTTTGTGTCCTCATATGATCCATATATCTTAATGTCGCCTATCATCTGATATCTTCTTCTGCCCCAAACTGTTCTCCCGTTCACCATTCCGTCTAGTGCATCCTTCAGTAGGCAGTTTCTTCTCAGCCAGTGACTCAACCAATTCCTTTTCCTCCTCCTGATCAGTTTCATCATCATTCTTTCTTCATCCACTTTTTCCAACACATCTTCGTTTCTTCTCTGTTTGTCCATTTCACATGCTCCATCCTTCTCCATATCCACATTCCAAATGCTTCTATTCGCTTCTCTTCACTTCTTAGTAATGTCCATGCTTCTGCCCCATACAATGCTACACTCCACACAAAGCACTTCACTAGTCTCTTCCTTACTTCTCCCTTAATAACAGCAATCTTTCAGTTGTTACCCTTAACAACACGCTAATCCCTTATTCATCTGTCGTAAAAAATCTTGGCTTCTCTTTTGATAATAATCTAAGTTGGAATTTTCAAGTTAAAGAAACGATAAAAAAATCTGTTCCTCCATTCACTGTTTGAGTCGCTTGAGAAACTTCTTGCCCCAGCAACTAAAACTTACCCTAGTACAAACCCTAGTAATGCCGCACTTCGATTATTGTGACGTTTTGTTAAGCGATCTAAGTTCTGAACTGTCAGTCAAGTTACAGCGAGCTCAGAATATGTGCGTCAGATACGTGTGCAACATCCGACGATATGACCACATATCACCGTCCTTCGCAAGTCTTTCGTGGCTCCGACTTAAAGAACGCAGAACTTTACACTCTTTGTCTTTACTCTTTCGAATTCTGCACACCTCAACACCAAATTACCTTTCGTCTCGTTTCTCTTATCTATACTCTAACCAAGACGTACATACCAGATCACTTATCTGTGGCACGCTAAGTATACCTCTTCATAGAAATCTTGTTATTCATCATCTTTTACAGTATCCACCTCGCGTCAATGGAATTCCTTGTCGCAAAGTATTAGGGGCTGCAAGACAATAAACACCTTTAAGAACAGCTTAAAAGATAATCTTATTAGCATTTCACTCCAATCATACTGATTTAAACTATCACTGACTACATTGTCACTTCTTTCTTTTAGACATCATCCTGATTGTGCTGTATTTTCAAAATTGTCTCATAATAATCTCTTTCTATTATCTAATATTATTTGAAATATATTAACATTCTATGTATTTTAGCTTAATTCTGCTACACAGTTTATTTCAGTGTTTAATAGTTCATAGTATTTTGTTGTTTAATTTGTAAATAACTTTTGTATACATGTAACTCTCATCTAAATCAAATTGTTGGATTCTTTGTAAGTTCATGCATATGTATATGCTCTTTTGCTGGTTGAGTGGAAGAGAAGGCCTTACGGCCTTAACTCTGCCAGCTAAAATAAATCATTATTATTATTATGATGATGATGATTATTATTATTATTATTATTATTATTATTATTATTATTATTATTATTATTATTATTAGTTCTTTCTCGAGAGGTCCGCGAAGATGCTCCTTTTTCTATTAAAAGCTTCCTTTGCCATTGGTATTCTCCTTTTGACTTCCTGACAACAGTTCATGTTCCTGCTTATACTATAGTATATAGTATTTGAAGCTGTCCACTTGCTCTACTGCCTCATTTAGAATTCACAAGTTTACTTCTTTACTTTTCTTCCTATGACCACGGTTTACGTCTTGTTGGCATTTATCTTCATTCTATACTGCTCACAGCTGTTATTTAGCACCAGTAGCTTATTCCTTAGAATCATCTAACAACGCCATATCAGTTAATCTTAAACACTTTATCCTTCTTCCTCCTACTATCACTCTTCCCATGTTCTGAAAACAGTTCTTCACAGAATCCTACAAGTAGATGTTGAACAGGGTAGGTGATAAAGGACATCGTTGTCGTACTCTTCTCCCTATTTCACTTGCTTCTGACATTTCTTCTCCTTTGACTCGTTGTTTCATTTGTAGGTTACTGAAAAGTATTCTCTCTTTCCAATCCACTCAATTTTCTTCAGGATCCCCAGCCAGTTTATTCCAATCCACGATTCAATTATTCTAATTTTATATAGGATTCAATCGGGGATACAAATATAATGCTCTTTTCTAGATAACAACGTAATCATTTTTAAATGTAAGTAAACAGTACTTGTATTCATTTTTAAATGTAAGTAAACGGTACATGTATTCATTTTTAAATGTAAGTCAACAGTACTTGTATTCATTTATAAATGTAAGGAAACAGTACTTAGGCCCAATTGTATAAAACTCCCTGACTAAAGATCAATTTTGATCGAAGATCGGAAAGTGAACCGAGTTTAGACACTTCTTCTATTGTATAAAACTTTTCTGCGGTCAAATTACCTTGGTTCAAATGCAATCTAAGTTCACGTGAAAAGGATTTGGCAACTTCGCATAAACAGGTGAAGTATGTGATGCGCGGGCCATGTTGTACAGGTTTGTTCAGTGTAGCCAATTTAGCGACTTTAACTCTTTTTCGACGACAATTTCTTTTAACATTTATATTGCTTAAATAGGGATTTAGTTACCTTTTTAGCACCCCACGGTGACACAATTAAATATTTCTTTGTTGATAATAAGAAATGTAGCGACTTTCCATCAACTTTTTGGCGACTTTCCGCACACTCTATTGGAGACACTGGTTTGTGTTGTGCGTTTTAAATAATGGCGGACAATAAGAAGAAGATTGACCGTTCTCCAAATTGTTATGTTATGGTGTTTGATATTGCTAAACATAATAAAGCTTTATAAAACGACAATTTTCGTTTAGTAATACAGTTAATTGAAAAGTTATTAATGTACCTGTCATATCCATTAATAATTAATGGTTGTTATAAACATAATACAGGGACATCATTTTATTTTTACTAACATTTTTAATATTAACCTGTCTATACCTTTAGAGAACCGGAAACACCGCTTGCTCCCCCCTCCAAGACTGGAGTTCGATGATACTGGCGTAAAATACAAATCACTCTACTAGGTATAGGAAGGAAGAAAAGTAGTTCATCCATTTACGTAAACTAGGAAATATCGCGATTTTGAGTTTGATAATTTTCATTAGGTTTTTCTTTAATCAAAGTACAGTACTGTATTAAGAATAAGTGTTTTTACTCACGAAGTGAGTAATCCATACGAACGTATTCATTATGCAGTGTGTATTATACTGTCTACAGCACATTAGCATACAATATAGAGAAAGAAGTTAAATTGAAATCATAATATGAATATTTAAACACAATTTTGAAAATGGTAGCCGTTCATTTCGATACAGGCTTCAGTTCTTTTGTGCATATTATCGCACTATAGACTATTGCATCTAATTCCAATTGCCAGTTTCGTCCTTCATACTAGTAACTCATGTTGAAATAATTCTGTACCTACTCTACGTACTGTAAATTCAATCTTCACTTCTGCCCTACCCGAAAATATAAAATTACTCAGACATGCTATCTACTGTCCGTCCAAATGGTTATGCCGCAAGATTGTAGAAAGGGAGGAAATCACGTGACAGTTAATTACTTAACGAGGCCCTTTTATTTAAGTTATTTTAAACAGTTGTATAATATTACGTAAACGTCCAATTCCTAAGAGAAATTAATGTTTTCAGAAAAGAGCTAAGACAGCCCAGCTATTACAGAGGGGCGAGCAGAAGCAGGTGGGGGAAATCGGGATGCGACGTAGGCAAACGGACAGTACCTGTGCGAAAATATGATTCAATATTGAAAGCTCTTTCGTCACTGGAAAACGCGAACATATTTCTGGAACGTACTATACTCAGTAACTCAGTACTGCTTACTATCTGCGGTCTTGGTTCTGTGTGGAGTTGGAACTTGCTTAGTAGAAGGGGTGGGAGTGAAGTACATTAAAAAACTCAGGTACAATAAAAATTGAAGTAAAAATAAAATGATGTCCCTGTATAATTATAGGTTATGTTATTTGATACTGCTGAACACGATAGAGCCTTATAAAGTATAAGAATATTTGTAGATTAAGGCAAGAAATTGAAATATATATATATCAATGTATCTACCATATATATTAATATTAATAATAATGGTTATTCTTTTTGCAGAATCTGCCACTCGTATACTTCAAACAGAAAAGAAATAACTGACCTTGGTTCATATAACTTAATCGGAGAAATTTCTTCAGTCAAAGTTGACTTTAGTTTAAGACAAATTAATCTCAGATTAGACTTTATACAACACAAAATTCCAAGTTCAGCTAGAACGAGGATCAATTTAACCTCTGATCTAAGATTAAATGGTTTATATAATCGGTCCTTAGAATGTTACAAGTTTTAACAAACTTCATAATTGAATTGATACAAACCTTCTAAAGTAAGTTCCCATTGCAAGTTATTGTTACACTCCAACATTCCAAATCGCAATGGGGATGATGATAATGATAATGATGATGGTGATTATGTGGATAACTTTTTTTATGTACTGAAATATATAATAAGAAAACAATGTCAGTACTAGGTTGTGCATAGAAATTCTAGCCGTAAACAAATCTCAAACAAGTATTATATCCAAAGCTCGGAACTTGGGGACTTGTGTGTCGTGGGCATGAGTAAGGTTACAGGTACAACGTAACAAAGCTCACGCTGCAAGTGCTCAGGGACAGTTGTATGCACTAAGAAAGTGGTCACATCGAATGACAGGAAGGCGGACGAGGACTCTGTGTCGTGTCGAAGCCAATGACATTCAGAGAATTAATTAGAGGTAAACGGTCTGTTTGAAAATAAGAAAATACGTATTATTCGAATGGGTATTGTATACGTTTGAAAATATATTTCTTAAAATTTAGGTACAGAATTTCGTGTAGGAATTCTGAGGCGATACATTATTTTCTTCTAATGGAGAGTTTATATTTCGTAACTTGTGTCAAACACAATTTAGAGATTGAAACGGGCATTCATTGAAATACATTGCAGTCCCTTAAATCGGTGGAAAATTTGTCCATAGCCATGGATCAAATAGTGGAACCTTCCCTAGTAGTGATATAGAAATTGAAAACTATTTTCGAGACAAATTTAGATACTTATCTTTCTCAGATACGAGATCAGCTAGCAACTACTGAAAATCGAACAGGAAACAGCGACAGTGAAAACATTCAATACTTTATTTCGGCCTAAGACTTTATAATACAATTACAAACCATTTTCCAAATTTGAAATTTTTTAAAATTGAAGTTTTTAAAAAATAAATTTGTAAAATTATCCACGATATAATATAATATTAACAAATGTATTTTTTTACCTTTTATTTCTGTCTACTATGTTCTTGTTTTTATTGAATATCACTGGCTTCTGTCGAATTGTCAATTTATATTAAATGTGTATTTTTTCTCTCTTTTTCTCTTTCTTCTTTATTCTTGCTCTTGTGTTGTATTTATTGGTTTGAATTAAGTTACTTACTGTATTTAGTAAAGTGTCCTTGTAAATTTTATGTTATATTATTGACTAAGACCACACCGTACACGAGCCTGGCTCTTACGGTAGTGGCTAGAAACATTTTGTTTTATAAATGTAATTTGTATTCAGTAGGTAGCTAGTTAAAATAAATAAAATAAAAAAATTAATTTTGCTCCCGTCACTTCATGTGACGTGGAAATAAGTTTCTTTCGTTTCAAATCATGTTTAACTAACAGACGAAGAAGGTATGGGTTCGAAAAATATTCAGAATGTATGTAGTCATACACTGTAATAAAATATACAGAGCAGAACTGTAAATTTGATATATTTTGCATGTTTATTTATATATATGCTATAAAATTACTTGTTTCAACCTGCCATAATATTATCATTATGTTGTTCCAGCCAGGAACCACTTTTATAGCAGACCTGACAGTACCTCTGTGCTGGATTAGCGGGAGTTTGTTGACATTGAAGTCCGGTCGCTTAGCCACGTTCAAAGACACAAGTCCGTAAACAAGTTCCGAGCTTTGATTATATCCTTGTTTCTCTTTCCATTTAAAAACAAAGAAATAAAAGTTTTGAAGTCAAACGGTTCCTTATCAGAGTGGCAGTTGCTCCTGCCTTGGAGAACATTAATACTTAAACAGTAGTAGATAAACCTCCCGTCTCAGTCTCACGTTCGCACACGTTGGATTTTGAATTTGTTACTGCATATTAAATACTTGTAGGGATTCGTAACAAGCTGTTTTTTACGGTGATGGGTTGTTAGCCTTGCCCAACCCCCAAGCTGGAGGACCACCCCTTATCGGCTGTCCACGACTGCTTATTCAATATATTCGTAGCTATCCTCCATATCTGGAGGCCGTCTCTTCTATCCGCAACCTGAGGACGCGCCATCCGAAATGGAAATATAAAAATTGGAGACTTATCCTTCGAAGAGGTGGAAAAATTCAAATATCTTGGAGCAACAGTAACAAATATAAATGACACTCGGGAGGAAATTAAACGCAGAATAAATATGGGAAATGCCTGTTATTATTCGGTTGAGAAGCTTTTGTCATCTAGTCTGCTGTCAAAAAATCTGAAAGTTAGTATTTATAAAACAGTTATATTAGACTACCGGTTGTTCTGTATGGTTGTGAAACTTGGACTCTCACTTTGAGAGAGGAACAGAGATTAAGGGTGTATGAGAATAAGGTTCTTAGGAAAATATTTGGGGCTAAGAGGGATGAAGTTACAGGAGAATGGAGAAAGTTACACAACACAGAACTGCACGCATTGTATTCTTCACTTGACATAATTAGGAACATTAAATCCAGACGTTTGACATGGGCAGGGCATATAGCAAGTATGGGCGAATCCAGAAATGCATATAGAGTGTTAGCTGGGAGACCGGAGGGATAAAGACCTTTGGGGAGGCCGAGACGTAGATAGGAGGATAATATTAAAATGGATTTGAAGGAGATGGAATATGATGGTAGAGACTGGATTAATCTTGCTCAGGATAGAGACCAATGGCGGGCTTATGTGAGGGCGGCAATGAACCTCCGGGTTTCTTAAAAGCCAGTAAGTAGGTAAGTAATAATGTTATTCTAATAACTATAATATATTTTCATCTGTGTTTCGTAACATGAATCTTCTTGCCTGTGCTCGATTCCCGGTGGGGTCAGAAATTTTCCTGTAAAATTCCTACCTCGGGACTAGCAGAGGCGACGGTGCCCAAATTATAATCACTAGGTTGTGTAGGCTTATCAATATGCCTGGGTTAAACTCCAAATCTCTCCGCAGTGCATATGAAGAGAAGGCATATGCCACTGAGTGATTCGTCCGTCGGATGGGGACGTTAAGCCTGGCGGCTCCCTTGGTGCTATTCGACAGGAGTAGGCTATGTGCCGGCACCAGGTTTCCCCTTTTCCCTTCCTCATCTTTATCATAATCCTCACACTATTCCCTATACACGAACACTCACCTTAATACTTGACATAACTCTCCACAGATATACATTATGCATAGTGTGGCCCGCCGAAGTGGAGTGCAACTTGAAAATGGGTAATAGTCTGCCATCTATCCGCAATATATATGGAATCCGATCACGCAAGTGAAGTAGGTAGGCATTGAATATGTTATGCTTTATTTAACGACGCTCACAACTGCAGAGGTTATATCGGCGTCGCCGGATGTGCCGGAATTTTGTCCCGCAGGAGTTCTTTTACATGCCAGTAAATCTACTGACATGAGCCTGTCGCATTTAAGCACACTTAAGTGTCATCGACCTGGCTCGGGATCGAACTCGCAACCTTGGGCATAGAAGGCCAGCGCTATACCAACTCGCCAACCAGGTCGACTTAGGCATTGGATACACACACATAATACTATGAGCATAAAAATGATAACTGATATTTTGGTTAAAATGAGATATGTAGCGTATAATATAATATCTTACATTCTGCGTCTAATGCAGTAGTTAGTTTTCCAATGTCTCAACAGATGGCAGAGGTATACAGATTTTGCTTTCCTTATAATTCTACAAACTGAAGCATTTATAAGTGTTTGTCTACAAATAATTTCAAAACAATAAAACGTCACATAATATTTTTTATTCCAGAAGCCCTCAATTAGCAAACCGTCTGTGTTAAATATCCTTGCATGTATCTTTGAAATTATTTTCAGTGCAAGAAACAAACGTACTGGGACATCATTTTATTTTTACTTCAATTTTTATTGTACCTGAGTTTTTGAATGTACTTCACTCCCACCTCTTCTACTAATGAAGTTTCAACTATTTTCGAGACAGAATCAAGGCCGCTTATAGTAAACAGCACTGAGTTACTGAGTATAGTACGTTCCAGAAATATGTTCGCGTTTTTCAGTGACGAAAGAACTTTTAATATTGAATCATATTTTCGCACAGGTACTGTCCGTTTGCCTACGTCGCATCCCGATTTCCCCCACCTGCTTCTGCACGGCCCTCTGTAAAAGCAGGGCTGTCTTAGCTCTTTTCTGAAAACATTAATTTCTGTTAGGAATTGGACATTTACGTAATATTATACAACTGTTTAAAATAACTTAAATAAAAGGGCTCTTTAAGTAATTAACTGTCACGTGATTTCCCTCCTTCCTACGATCCTGCGTCATGACCACTTGGACGGACAGTAGATAACATGTCTGAGTAATTTTATCTTTGCGGGTCGGGCAGAAGTGAAGATTGAATTTACATTACATGAGGTACTCTTTTATAGAGTAGGTACAGAATTATTTCAACATGAGTTACTAGTACGAAGGACGAAACTGGTAATTGGAATTAGATGCAATAGTCTATAGTGCGATAATATGCACAAAAGAACTGAAGCCTATAGGCTATCGAAATGAATGGCTACCATCTTCAAAAATCTGTTTAAATATCCATTTTATGATTATTTTTCAATTGAACTTCATTATTCTCTATATTGTACGCTAATGTGCTGTAAACAGTATAACAGACACTGCATAATGAATACGTTCGCATGGATAACTCAGTTCGTGAGTAAAAACACTTATTCTTAATACAATACTGCATTTTGATTAAATAAAAATCCTAATGAAAATTATCGAACTCAAAATCGCGATATTTCCTAGTTTACGTAAATGGATGAAGTACTTTTCTTCCCTCCTATACCTAGTAAAGTGATTTGTTTATGTTTTACGCCAGTATCATCGAACTCCAGTTGTGGAAGGGGGTAGCGAACGGGTTTTCCGGTTCTCTAAAGGTATAGCCAGGTTAATATTAAAAATGTTAGTAAAAATAAAATGATGTCTGTGTATAAAACACATAAATTTATTTTTATTTAATATTGTTACATAAGATATTAGTTTAAAATTTCTTAGAAATAATACAAATTGTGCACTTTCATCTTATGTACAATTAATATTTCACGAGTATTATTAGCATTATCTGTGGATATGGAGAAGAATAAAGCGTGTGAAATGGACAGGCAGAATAAGAAACGAAAATGTGCTAGAAAGAGTAGGTGAAGAAAGAAAAATGCTGAAACTTATTAAGGAAAAGAGGAAGAAATTGGGTAGACCACTGACTAGTAAGAAATTGGTCACTGAAAGATGCACTGGAAGGAATAGTGAACGGCAGAAAAATTCATAGCAGAAGAAAATATTACATTGCGGAGATTAAAAGGAAGGCGGGGAAATAGGAAAGATTAGAGAATGCTGTGTTTGTAGTGAAAGATCTGCAGTTGAGGAGAAAATTATGAATTAATTTTTTGAAGTACTGTAGAAAGTTCTTCCCATTTTTCACAGAACTTTACTATGGCTATTATTTCGTTTTCACAGTTAGGTCTTCAATTGGACGTCATGTAGGAAAGAAATGGAATATGAATAGTGTATGAACAGTACCTCTGGAGGAAGAAGAGAAAATCTTTTGTTTTAGTAAAACTGTGAAAAATACAAAGGTTCCATTGGGAAAGTTCAGGATAACAGAGAGGGTTTGGAATTGAACGGGTTACATTAGCTTCATGTCAATGCGGATGACGTGAATATGTTAGGAGAAAATCCACAAACGATTAGGGAAAACACGGGAATTTTACTTCAAGCAAGTAAATCGATAGGTTTGGAAGTAAACACCGAAAAGACGAAGTATATGATTATGTCTCGTGACAAGAATATTCTACGAAACGGAAATACAAAAATTGGAGATTTATCTTTCGAAGAGGTGGAAAAATTCAAATATCTTGGAGCAACAGTAACAAATATAAATGACACTCGGGAGGAAATTAAACGCAGAATAAATATGGGAAATGTCTGTTATTATTCGGTTGAGAAGCTTTTGTCATTTAGTCTGCTGTCAAAAAATCTGAAAGTTAGAATTTATAAAACAGTTATATTAGACTACCGGTTGTTCTGTATGGTTGTGAAATTGGACTCTCACTTTGAGAGAGGAACAGAGATTAAGGGTGTTTGAGAATAAGGTTCTTAGGAAAATATTTGGGGCTAAAAGGGATGAAGTTACAGGTGAATGGAGAAAGTTACACAACGCAGAACTGCACGCTTTGTATTCTTCACTTGACATAATAAGGAACATTAAATCCAGACGTTTGAGATGGGCAGGACATGTAGCACATATGGGCGAATCCAGAAATGAATATAGAGTGTTAGTTGGGAGGCTGGAGGGAAAAAGACCTTTGGAAAGGCCGAGACGTAGATGGGAGGATAATATTAAAATGGATTTGAGGGAGGTGGGATATGATGATAAGAGACTGGATAAATCTTGCTCAGAAGAGGGAACGAAAGCGAGCTTAGGCTTATGTGAGGGCGGCAATGATCCTGCGGGTTTCTTAAAAGCCGTTTGTAAGTAAGTATGTGAAAAATACAAAAGTAGTCCTATGAAATGAAATGATAGCTAAATCTCCAATACTGCTGTTGCTTTCCCGTGAATTCCATTAGTTGACTGTAAGAAAAGAGAAGAATGTTAGTCATCACACAGATCCATGCGAATTTTGGTACGTCTGGTTTGCATTATCATAATTATGACCCGTAGAATGGAGCCGTGTCCCGACTTACCACGCATTCCAACTTGTCATGTTGCTTCATCCATTCTGCACAGCGGCCTCTTACAACAGTTTTATACCCGCGGCAGACGAAATAAGAGTTACATTCATTTATAAATGCATTACAATCCTTAATGTTTAATTTAGAATTGCTAGCCTAAAGCGATTATTAAAGTAAGATATGAATATATTAGCTGGAAGATTGATGTAACGTTGTAGGAAATACTGGTGGTGTAAGAACGTAAGGTTTACCTGCCTTTACATGGTTTGATATCTCTTTCACCAGAAGAGGAAACATTCTATTGGCCCTCTTCATTGTAGCCCTCTTATTTCTCCTACAAATAATGAAGGTAAAATTATTATTAAAGAATTTTTCAGTACACAGCAAATTTACTTTCTCCACAATTCTATAACAGCAGCGTCTTCGTATGTTGAACTATTAGTTCCCAAATTGGGGGTCGTGTAGAGACCCGAGAAGGGCCGCGAGATGAATTGCAAAATAGAGCAAAAGCACCTTATTAATATAAATTTGTTTTCAATTGAGAAATATGAACATAAGCAACGTTGGAGATAAATATCAGACAAATGTTTCAGTATTTATTTATTTATGTATTTATTTATTTATTTATTCATTCATTTATTCTTTTATTCATTTATTTATTCAATTATTTATTTATCTGCCTGCCTGCCTATCTATCTATCTATCTATCTATCTATCTATCTATCTATCTATCTATCTATCTATCTATCTATCTATCTATCTATCTATCTATCTATCTATCTATCTATCTATCTGTCTGTCTGTCTGTCTGTCTGTCTGTCTGTCTGTCTGTCTGTCTGTCTGTCTGTCTGTCTGTCTGTCTTCTACCTACCTACCTATCTATCTAATCTATCTATCTATCTATCTATCTATCTATCTATCTATCTATTATCTATCTATCTATCTATCTATCTATCTATCTATCTATATCTATCTATCTATATATCTGTCTGTCTGTCTGTCTGTCTCTATTATCTATCTATCTATCTATCTATCTATCTATCTATCTATCTATCTATCTATCTATCTATCTATCTATCTATCTATCTATCTATATCTATCTATCTATCTATCTATCTATCTATCTATCTATTTCTATCTATCTATTATTTATTTATCTATATCTATATTATATTTATTTATATCATATCATTTATATCTATATTTATTTATTATATCTATATCTATATCTATCTATCTATCTATCTATCTATCTATTCTATCTATCTATCTATCTATCTATCTATCTATCTATCTATCTATCTATCTATCTATCTATCTATCTATCTATCTATCTATCTATCTATCTATCTCTATATCTATATCTGTCTGTCTGTCTATCTATCTATCTATCTATCTATCTATCTATCTATCTATCTATCTATCTATCTATCTATCTATCTATCTATCTATCTATCTATCTATCTATCTATCTATCTATCTATCTATCTATCTATCTATCTATCTATCTATCTATCTATCTATCTATCTATCTATCTATCTATCTATCTATCTATCTATCTATCTATCTATCTATCTATCTATCTATCTATCTATCTATCTATCTATCTATCTATCTATCTATCTATCTATCTATCTATCTATCTATCTATCTATCTATCTATCTATCTATCTATCTATCTATCTATCTATCTATCTATCTATCTATCTATCTATCTATCTATCTATCTATCTATCTATCTATCTATCTATCTATCTATCTATCTATCTATCTATCTATCTATCTATCTATCTATCTATCTATCTATCTATCTATCTACCTATCTATCTATCTGTCTGTCTGTCTATCTGTCTGTCAAACAAAGTGAGTAAAATTCAAAGTACACTACAAAAAACATTTCTAGCGACTACCGTAAGAGCCAGGCTCGTGTACGGTGTGGTCTTAGCCAATAATTTAACATAAATTTTACAAAGGCAGTTTACTAAGTACACTAATTAACTTAATTCAGTGCAACAAATAACACACAAAGAGAAAGAAAGAGAGAAAAAAATTTAATATACGTTAAATTATCCTCTGATTGAGATTCTGGCTGATATGTACATCTATTATCAGGCAGTACATCTCACTTGATATGTGTCAAAGGAAGAACAATAAATTTGTTTGTATGTATCTGAAGTCTGACTAGTGTAGGCTAATATGTAGCTAATCGGCGATGTATGCAATGGAGGGGGAAAGAAACTTGCCACCCATTATCTCCTGGTGTAGATCCCTCATAATTGGTGCCTTCTTGGTATCACTTGTGAGGTTCAGTCCTGTCTTCAGAAAAGTTGACTCAACAACAACAACAATAATAAATTGACATTCAGACAGAAGCCAGTGACATTGAATAAAAACATGAATATACGTAGTCGAAAGAAATAAAAAGGTAAAAAATACACTTACTTGCAAATGGCTTTTAAGGAACCCGGAGGTTCATTGCCACTCTCACATAAGCCCGCCATCGGTCTTTATCCTGAGCAAGATTAATCCAATCTCTAGCATCACATCCTATCTCCCTCAAATCCATTTTAATAATATCCTCCCATCTACGTCTATATGCATTTCTGGATTCGCCTATACGTCCTACATGCCCTGTCCACCTCAAACGTCTGGATTTAATGTTCCTAATTATGTAAGATGAAGAATACAATGTGTGCAGTTCTGCGTTGTGTAACTTTCTCCATTCTCCTGTAACTTCATCACTCTTAGCTCCAAATATCTTCCTAAGAACCTTATAGGTAAAAAATGGACACCTTGTTAATGCTCGTATTATATTTCATGAATAATTTTATATAAAGGTAAATTTAATTTTCAATGTTTCAAAATGATTTCTTTGATAAGTGAATTTATTCAGTTGTTTATTTTTCTTCCATAAATTCAACTTGACAATCTTTTATTTACCTTTGTGCGAGATCGTGCGTATTTGCTTGGTTTCGCACAAAACCAATCCGCGGAAAGTCTAAAATTCCACATTCAGTATTCACAACCTAACACATAACAATTTCCCTCTTCTTACCGCTTAAGTGACATTGATTTTACTACTTTAGGCTTTTAACATATTATTTTTAGAGACGTTCAATATAGTAATAATTATAAATTGAAACTTACTACTGCAATTTCACCTAAATTGCACTGTTAATTATTGTTTTTAAATAATTTCAATAAAATTAGATGTCAAAATACATTTCTAAACTCCACTAAAGATAAACTTGCCGATGTTATTGATGCAATATGTTATATAAATAATATTGTTAAAATATTAAAAGAAAAATTCCACACTCTGTTTTAATCATTTAGACTGGGGAAAAAAAGACAGACGTATATCACGGCCTGCTGGAGTGTAGTAAACACAGAAAACATTTTAAAGCAACAATGTTGAAAAAAGATATTTTTGTTTTGCAAATTTGCCGTCATTGAACAGAAACCAAGATAGAGATTTCATTGCAACTAATTGGAAATCCCTCTTTCAGGTATGTAATAAACGATCTTCGCACAAAATAATGTACGATACACGAACGGTATGTTTTCTTTCAATTCTCGGAAATTAAAAAAGCTCAACTACGTTTCGCTTTTTCAAACTTTTCCTCGAACATGAAAACTTCAACATACCGCTCTTTTAACGCATATTACTATTATTTTCCAGTATTTTGTGGGATGGAATTTTATATGATGTATTAACCAGTGTTATACCACGTTAATTTTCACATTTTAATTTGCCTCTATTTTTAAGTTCCTGAAAATGATTCAGATGTTCAAATATAATTTATGTCATTGTTTAGATATTTATTTTCCCCAGAAATACATAAAACGAAGGCCTAATTCACGCAAATGGCAGGCACAATTCTGAAGTAACAACATGAAACAGAGTGTACAAATTCGCAACAGCTCAAGCTTCACTTGGAACGACTGTACAGCACTTGTGAAGAATTCCATTTTGCCATGTTCGGGGTCCGAACATGCAGCCGTCAGGTCCCATTGCTCCATGCAGGGACGATGTGGGAGGAACAACCTCTCCTCTGCCCTCCCGCCCTCCTCCGCTACATTCCACACTGGAGTTGGGTATGTTTTATGTTGCCCATTACGCAAGTAGCCTATCCCTTCAATGGAACTTAATTAGGTCTGATACTTTCATGGTTTACCCGATGCTAATAATGCTGGCAGAATAAACATTTGTGCAACACAACATGGCCGCCGCCACCTGAAGGAATCGCCATATTTCATTCCATTGACAACGCAGTTATGTAGCTATAACATTAAGGCGATTATGAAAAGGGACATCGTAGTTGGTTTTAAAGTGTGTTGAAAGACCCGAAGACTGCAATCAAGACCTGCTCTCAGCATTAGGCGCAAACCAGAGAGTTCGCTGGTAAACAAGCCAATAAAATGCAAGCTAAGTGGTTAGCGTGTCGATCATATTTACGCCATTTAAATCCCATACATACAGAGACATCATTTTATTTTTACTAACATTTCTAATATTAACCTGGCTATACCTTTGCCTTAAAGGATGTGAACCGGAAACACCCTTCGCTACCCCATTCCACGATTGGAGTTCGATAATACTGGCGTAAGATACAAACAAATCACTTTACTAGGTATAGGAGGGAAAAAAGTAGTTAATCCATTTACGTAAAGTAGGAAATTTCGCGATTTTGAGTTTGATCATTTTCATTAGGGTTTTCTTTAATCAAAATATACTACAGTATTAACAATAAGTGTTTTTACTCACGAACTGAGCTGTCCGTTCGGACGTATTAATTATGCAGTGTATATTATACTGTCTACAGCACATTAGCGTACTATATAGAGAAAGAAGTTAAATTGAAAAATAATCATAATATGGATATTTAAACACATATTTGAAAATGGTGGCCGTTCATTTCGATACAGGTTTCAGTTCATTTTTGCATATTATCGCACATAGACTATTATACCTAATTCCAATTACCAGTTTCGTCCTTCATACTAATAACTCATGTTGAAATAATTCTGTACCTACTCTATAAAAGAGTACCTTACGTACTGTAAATTCAATCTTCATTTCTGCCCGATCCAAAAGATAAAATTATTTAGACATGCTGTCTACTGTCCATCCAAGTGGTTTTGTCGTAGGGTCGTAGAAAGGGAGGAAATCACGTGACAGTTAATTAATTAACGAGGCCTTTTTATTGAAGTTATTTTAAACAGTTGTATAATATTACGTAGACGTCCAATTCCTAACAGAAATTAATGTTTTCAGAAAAGAGCTAAGACAGCCCAGCCACAAAGGGAGTAGGGAAACCGGCATGCGACATAGGCAATCAGACGACAGTACCTGTGCGAGAATATGATTCAATATTGAAAGCGAACATATTTCTGGAACGTACTATACCCACTAACTCAGTACTGTTTGTGTTTACTATGACCGTAAGGCGACTTCGACTGTATACGCTTGGTTTTGTATGGAGTACGGTTGGAAGTTTACTAGTAGAGGGAGTGGGAGTGAAGTACATTCAAAAACTCAGATACAATAAAAATTTAAGTAAAAATAAAATGATGTCACTGTATAAACAACTTGCTTTTCAAGGTAATATATCTGCTTTGTAACAAGGTGAAGTAAAAGAATGAGTCAAGAAACACAAACATTATAAATTTTGTTTTTTTTTTTTCAGTTACATCTTCTTCATCATCATCATCATCATCATCATCATCATCTCTTTCTGAAACTCCATCTCATATTCACTGAACAACAAGAATTTTTCTCCGACTTAAAACATTGCGTCCATTATGTTTTGGTGTATCATCTAGGGCAGACAACTACATCGAACTGGTATAAAACCATGTTAAGTGCCGGTTCCGGACAATTGACCACAGAAAATTGGGAACTGGGTTGGGGACAACTCTTTGATTCCATATACTTCATATTATTATTCCATTCTAATGTTATTCGACAGATATTGGAGAAAAAAATGGGAGTATAAGGGTACAGTGCATCAGTTATTCATAGATTTCAAAAAGGCATATGACTCGGTTAAGAGAGAAGTTTTATATGATATTCTTATTGAATTTGGTATTCCCAAGAAACTAGTTGTGTCTCAGTGAAACGTACAGCAGAGTCCGCATAGGTCAGTTTCTGTCAGATGCGTTTCCAATTCACTGTGGGCTCAAGCAAGGAGATGCACTAACACCTTTACTTTTTAACTTTGCTCTAGAGTATGCCATTTGGAAAGTTCAGGATAACAGAGAGGGTTTGGAATTGAACGGGTTACATCAGCTTCTTGTCTATGCGGATGACGTGAATATGTTAGGAGAAAATCCACAAACGATTAGGGAAAACACTGGAATTTTACTTGAAGCAAGTAAAGAGATAGGTTTGGAAGTAAATCCCGAAAAGACTAAGTACTATGATTATGTCTCGTGACGAGAATATTGTACGAAATGGAAATATAAAAATTTGAAATTTATCCTTTGAAGGGGTGGAAAAATTCAAATACCTGGGAGCAACAGTAACAAATATAAATGATACACGGGAATAAATTAAACACAGAATAAATACGGGAAATGCCTGTTATTATTCGGTTGAGAAGCTTTTATCATCCGGTCTGCTGTCAAAAAAATCTGAAAGTTAGAATTTATAAAACAGTTATATTACCGGTTGTTCTTTATGGTTGTGAAACTTGGATTCTCACTTTGAGAGAGGAACATAGGTTAAGGGTGTTTGAGAATAAGGTGCTTAGGAAAATATTTGGGTCTAAAAGGGATGAAGTTGCAGGAGAATGGAGAAAGTTACACAACACAGAACTACACGCACTGTATTCTTCACCTGACATAATTAGGAACATTAAATCCAGACGTTTGAGATGAGCAGGACATGTAGCACATATGGGCGAATCCAGAAATGCATATAGTGTGTTAGTTGGGAGGCCGGAGGGAAAAATACCTTTGGGGAGGCCGAGACGTAGATGGGAAGATAATATTAAAATGGATTTGAGGGAGGTGGAATATGATGATAGAGACTGGATTGATCTTGCTCAGGATAGGGACCTATGGCGGGCTTATGTGAGGGCGGCAATGAACCTTGGGGTTCCTTAAAAGCCAGTAAGTAACTTAAGTAAGTAATTCACAATGTTATTAGCTCTTTTATGTTTAAAATCGCTTACCTAAAAATTACTGAAAGTGGACTTAAACCTTTTATTCTCCTTACCCTTCTTTTGGCGTGATAGGATTCAGAGAGTTTCCACAAACAATATTGTCTTGTTTTCTTAGCATCCAAAATGTTATATACTTTTTTACATTTTCAGTCAGCACGTTAAGATAGAATGAGACATTTTGTTGTATCCAGAGGCACAGGATACGACAATAATGGTGCTGGTCCAAAAATGACCTGCAGTTAAGCATCGTCCTTCAACGGCAAGGTCTTAAAACAAGCAGGGAGCCAGCACGAGCTACTGATTAGAGTGATGCTTATACAGAGGATATCCTATTCAATTGAAGTGCGTAATGGGCACACAGAGTGCTGTTCCAAGAACGGATCCACGTTATGGAGCTCACTTAATTGTAAGAAACATTTTATGTAGACTTCGCTTTATATCGGCCCCGTTTGACGACTTGAGCATTCAGCTGTATAAAATCTTCAACATCTGTTTGTATTTTACTTCTGGAGGCTTAGAGAAAATTGTTGTTCAGAGTTAGTGGATCAAAGCGAATGGAGTAAAGTACAGTGATTTAGCGGATTGGATGAAATAACGACAGAGTGAAATAGTAATATGCGTTACAAGAGCGGTATGTTGAAGTTTTCATGTTCGAGGAAAAGTTTGAAAAAGCGAAACGTAGTTGAGCTGTTTTAATTTCCGAGAATGAAAGAAAACCATAATCGTACATTATTTTGTGCGAAGATCGTTTATTACATATCTGAAGAGGAATTTCTAATTAGTTGCAATGAAATCTCCATCTTGGTTTCTGTTCAATGACGGCAAATTTGCAAAACAAAAATATCTATCTTCAACATTGTTCCTATAAAATGTTTTCTGTGTTTACTTACTCCAGCTGGCCGTGATATAACAGTCTATAAATGCGAACTTAAAACAAACGGTAAGGTTATGTAATGATTTATTTTTCATTTCAATATTTTTAACAATATTATTTATATAACATATTGCAGTAATAACATCTGCATCTGGATTCTTGTTGATTTTTTCAGCTTCTTAATGTTACTTGCATCACGAATGCAGTAACTTTAGTGGAGTTGTAGAGTTTACTTAAGTTTTGCAAATATTTAAAAACAATTCAGGTGAAATTGCAGTGTAAGTTTCAATTTATAATTATTACTATATTGAACGTCTCTAAAATAATATGTTAAAAGTCTAAAGCAGTAAAATCAATATGTCACTTAAGCGGTAAGAAGAGGGAAAATGTTATGTGTGTTAGGTTGGGAATACTGAATGTGGAATTTTAGACTTCCCACGGATTGGTTTTGTGCGGAAACCAAGCAAATACGCACGATCTCGCACAAAAGATTATGAGCGTAGCTTCTATGCTGCAAGTTCTTGAACATATAAATATGTCTGGGGTGCATAGGAAATGGAAGCCATGAATATTGTGAATTATATATTAATTTTGTTTCATTATTATTAATTACAGTTTCTGCAGGTAAATGTGGATTGATTTCTTGGAAAACGAGTCATTCATTCATTCATTCATTTTCATTCATTCATTCATTCATTCATTCATTCATTCATTCATTCATTCATTCATTCATTCAATGTTCTAACCAAGGGCAGGTCTTCCACTGCAAACCCAGCTTCCTCCAATCTTTCCTAGTTTCTGCCTTCTTCCTTGTCTCCTCATATTATCCATATATCTTAATGCCGTCTATCATCTCATATTTATTCTGCCACGAACTCTTCTCCCGTTCACCATTCCTTCCAGTGCATCCTTCAATAGGCAGTTTATTCTTAGCCAGTGACCCAGCCAATTCCTTTTCATCTCCCTGATCAGTTTCAGCATCATTCTTTCGTGTTTCAGCCACCATCTTTCCAAAACAACTTCAATTCTTAGTTCTTTCTGTCTGTCCTCTTCACACGTTCCATTCTTCTCCATATCCACATTTCAAATGCTTCTATTGTTACTTCATTCACTTCATGATAGTGCTGTATTTTCAAAATTGTCTCATAATAATCTCTTTCAATTATCTAATATTATTTGAAATATATTAACATTCTGTATTTTAGCACTCTATATTCTGCTACACAGTTTATTTCAGTGTCTAATTAATAGTTCATAGTATTTTGTTATTTAACGTATATAACACTTGTATTCATTAACTTCATTTAATCAAATTGTTGAATTTTTTTAGTTCATGCATATGTATATACACTTTCTGGTGGAGTCAGAGAGGCCCGGCCTTAACTCTGCCAGCTAAAATAAATCCTTTTATTATTATTAGGGGACACTAAGGGGACACTCAACTATTTTGGAACTTTTTTCCTATTTGACCAATCTTTTTCAAATTTGGAGAAAAAGTTTAATATACACATGGAAAGTAACATGCAAAATCTCAGCTCATTAGATCCAATACTTTTCAAAATAAAAAATATTTCAATTTTTAATCAATCATTAATTGAAATATCACTTTTAATTATCATTTTTTATTTTTTGGCTTTGTGCATTTGACTGTGATTTCTCAATGAATAGGGGAAGAATTCTGCATACTGACTTAGTTCTGTCACGTAAATTAGTGTAGAAATTTAATTTTGCATTTCTATGACACTTTTTCTCCAATTTTCAAGTTGAGTGTCCCCTTAAAAGCTTCCTTGGCCATTGCTATTCTCCTTTTGACTCCGTGGCTGCAGCTCATGTTACTGCTTATAGTACACCCCAAGTATTTGAAGCTGTCTACTTGCTCTACTGCCTCATTTAGAATTCGCAAGTTTACCTTCTTTACTTTTCTTCCTATGACCATGGTCTTCGTCTTATTTATATATTTATCTTCACCCTATACTGCTCACAGCTGTCATTAAGCTCCAATAGAATATCCTTCAGTATCATTTCCGCTTCTGCTAACCCACACCTGTGGGGTAACGGTTAGCGCGTCTAGCCGCGAAACCAGGTGGCCCGGGTTCGATTCCCGGTTGGGGCAAGTTATCTGGTTGAGGTTTTTTCCGGGGTTTTCCCTCAACCCAATATGAGCAAATGCTGGGTAACTTTCGGTGTTGGACCCTGGACTCATTTCACCGGCATTATCACCTTCATCTCATTCAGACACTAAATAACCTAAGCTGTTGATAAAGCGTCGTGAAATAACCAACTAAAATTAAAAAAATCTTCTGCTAACAACGCCATATCGTCAGCAAATCTCAAGCACTTTATTCTTCTTCCTCCTACTATCACTCCTCCCATGTTCTGAAAACAGTTCTTTACTGAATCCTCCAAGTAGATGTTGAACAGGACACCTGATAAATGGCATCCTTGACGTACTCCTCTCCTAATCCATTTTGCGGTTTTTTTTTGGTAAAGATAAATGCGGTAGCTTCCCGCTTCTTTCGGACCATGAGTAATGGACAATAATATTAGAAGTATGAGAGCAATATCTGAATAGAATACTGCCGTACAAGGCACAGAGATGTTAACTGCTAATTATATCATCCTGAGTTCTGAGACATTTGTTGTTTTATTTTTAAAGCTGAATACAATTCTACACTTAAAAAGTTGACGATAATTCTACACTTCAAAAGAAGGTCACTGATGTGAGGAAAAATGATGAAAAAAATTCTGCAGGTTACAGTTAGAGCACAAATGCAGGTATATTATACTATACTTAGCATCTCTGCACATACATCCTATATCATAATCAACTCTCGTGCGTACGTACAAACCCTCAAGCCCTGACGTACGGCTGCGGGCAAGGGTAGCTGCTTCCACAGTGGCGGAGCTAAGAACTTGTATGTGAACCAAATTTGTGATAAGAATGTGAATTAAACTTTTAATTGAAGCACACTTTCACTGTTAATTCACTGTACTGAAAAACAGTACTCTATACAATTTTGTACAGTTAACTATATAGAAACAAATTTTTGCATGTTTGCACAATAATGAAACAAAACAAAATATAACTTTTACACAGATTAATATACTGTTTGTCTTCTTCTCAAGGCAATGACAATTCAATAAACAAAATAAAGGTAAACGGTCGTTGTTATTCAAATACAATTCTCTAATAATAGTACTTTTTCTTAAACAAAATCCGCTGCGATTTTTGCAGTTTTCTGTTATAAGCAGCTATTTAATTCTCGGAGCTATTGTTTTAGTTAATCGCAAACATGCTTTGAAAATCACTTAGTTGTTTTTAAAAACTTTTAAAGGTGTTTCGCATACGTAGGTTGTCCCGAACATTTACAACGTTCTTGCAGCAAGATTGTACTGTTTAGGAAACCTTCGTGGAAAACAAGTATAGAAATGGTTAATAATTTTTCTGTTTTGATACTTATCCTTTAGCTCAATATCGTTTTTTTAAATCAAGTATTTCTAATTGTAGTTCAGCAGGAATATCCAGGACACTCACTGAAAAAGATATTGCAAATATCTTAAATTGTTGTTCAAGATCTCTAATATCCTCAAATCTACGTGGAAGAGAACGACTTATGGCCTTAACTCTAAATAAATGATGGAAACTTCACAATTGTTGCATTATTCTTATGTATTCTTTCTTGTCCAAGGCTTCTAACAGGTTTCCCAGTACATCCATAAATAAGGCAGTTTCAAATTGAAAACGTTCCAGAATTTTTCGACTTCACCACCTTACCTCGGTATGGTAGAAAATCCCCATACTTCAATACCATCAAGCAGTGCCCTGAAGTCCCTGTGACAATAGTCCTTTAACCTTATGAAATTAATTGTTCGCATAACAACAAATTACATTGCTAAGGTTCATTTTTTAGCACATAAATATTCCTGGTGCAAAATTGAACACCCCAAGCGACCTCGATAGGTTCCACCACTGATAGACTTTAGTGTACAATGACAGTGGAATAGTAGGCCTGTACGCCCTCTCGCGATCTTGAAACTTGAGCCTGTCTTATATCATAATCATGTATGGAGTATTGTATAGTGTACTACACTCTAAGGAATTTGGATTGAAAAATGAGGTAATGAAATGATTAGCCTAAAATGTATTAAGGGCAAAGGCCTCCTCCTATAGAGGGAGAGCTCTATTTGTCTCACGCGGTGAGCTATCCGCGTAAGAGTGAAATTGTTCACTTGGTTCACATTCTGCACACTTTGGTATTGTTCGCTTTTTCTGTCGCACTGGTTTTAGTCGCTGTTCACTTGTCTTCTTATGTTTTTCCAGTCTTCCCTATGTCTTCTCTTTGACCAATGGCTTGACCTACTCGTTCACTGAAGAGGTCGGCCCTTCTTTCGTGGTCTTCCGGGTGATTTTGCCAATGCGGGGATCCCATAGTGTGACTTTCTGCGTCCATCTTCCGTCTCTAAGTCGTGCAACATGGCCTCCCCACTTCCATTTGGTGTTGGTGGCTTGCAGTGCTGGATCTTTAATTGCTGACATCTTTTGTAGCACTTCGTTTGGAACTCTGTCCCTCAGTGATAAGCCTAGTATCTTTCTCAGCATCTTTCTTTGGCATATTTGGAGACTGTTACGAAGTTTGGCAGTGTATATTAATTCTGTGGGTTTTTTTGCACCTAATACTGGATGAAAAATTCTAATAAATTAATAAACACTTAAAAATAAAGTAAAAGTAATTTACTCACTCATATCAAGCAAGGGTTTTAGCTTCAGTAACTTTGTAGCAGTTCGAACAGAGCCATAGAAAATTTCCATTTGCTGAGAAAGACGTCGAAGTAGGGGAGTTTTCCAGAATTGTATCAATGTTTTCTGCAGTAACTTTTCGTTCCCAAAAAGAATTTTAGAATGTTACGTTTCTTCAGATCAAATTTCTGCACATTTAAAGAACAAAACTAAAATGATTTTAATCATATATTATCATAATACAATAGTTATTTACTTACGGCTTTTAAGGAACCCGGAGGTTCATTGCCGCCCTCACATAAGCCCACCATCGGTCCCTATCCTGTGCAAGATTAATCCAGTCTCTACCATCATATCCCACCTCCCTCAAATCATTTTAATATTATCCTCCCATCTACGTCTCGGTCTTCCCAAAGGTCTTTTCCCTCAGGTCTCCCAACTAACACTCTTTATGCATTTCTGGAGTCGCCCATACGCGTTATATGCCCTGCTCATCTCAAACGTCTGGATTTAATGTTTTATCAAAATACAATGCTATCTTAAATTGACAGAGCATATTGGGAATTAAATTAATGCTTTCCCAAAACATGCTATGAAAGGTCATACAAAACAGTTTAATGGCATTTAATTGTGAATAATTTTCCTGTGTTATAGTCTACATTATGATGTCGCTCCCGATCTCAAGCATTTTCTTTTTTCGAGTGTAAACCAGCTATAATTTATTTAAACAACAATAACTGTGATAGTCCACTGCTTTGGGGTAATAGTTAGCGTGCTTGACCGTGAAACGAGTGGCCCCGGATTCAAATCCTAGTTTGGACAAATTACTTGGTTCAGGTTTTTCCTGGGTTTTCCCTTAACCCATTGAGAGCAAATATTGGATAACTTCGGCGCTGGAACCTGGACTCATTTCGCCGGCATTATTACTTTCATTTCACTCATGCGCTAGATACATACAGCACTTGATAAAGCGTCGGAAAATAATCCACTAAAAAAAAACAAGAATAGTCCACCACTGTGGACTAAGGATTAGTATGTCTGACCGTGAAACGAGCGGTCCCGAGTTCAAATACTAGTTGGAACAAGTTACCTGGGTCAGATTTTTTCCTGGGTTTTCCCTCAACCCATTGAGAGCAAATATTGGGTAACTTTGGCGCTGGACTCTGGACTCATTTCGCCGACATTATTACCTTCATATCATTCAGACGCTAGATAACCACAGTACCCATTAAAAAGAACAATAATTGAAGAGTCCACTGCAAGAATGATGGATGTCACTTTCTTGCCGAAAATGAACCAAGACTGTCAATGCATAGCTTAAGACATATAGAATGTACATACAGAGTTATACGGCATTAACACTGATAGTCATTGTCCACTAATGATCAGAAAATCACAGTTAAGCCTTAAGCGATAAGCATTTCAAACTTTCAATTGCTTCTCCTGCAAAATGTAGCCTATTCCAAATGACATCCATCATTCTTGCAGTGGACTCTTCAATTGTAATAGTCCACCGATGTGAAGTAATGATTACCATATATGACCGTGAAACGAGTGGGCCAGGTATCAAATTCTGCTTGGAAAAAGTTACCTGTTTGAGGTTTTCTACGTGGTTTCTCCTTAACCTTTTAAGAGCAAATAATTTTGCACGCTGGACTCATTTCGCTGGCACTATCACCTGCATCTCACTCTGACACAGATAATCATTGAAGTTGAATCAGTTGGAAATTTTACTGGCTTCCAAGGCACGAATTTGTAGTGCAAGGCTTTCCGTTTTATACTGCGAAAAGAAATTAAAATTCATTATTATGACATTCTTTTGATGCTTAGAGATTGTAAGGAAAGTGATGCTGTAGGTAATTTTAATGAAAAGTTATATTTATGATTGTTTTCTGTCCAATGTTATAAATATTTAATTTATAAATATTTCTGAGATAGATCAACGATTGCAGCATTATCTATGGCTTTTTAACTCTTTGAATTAGGCTACAGTTCTTATGAATATAACATTTACCACCAAAGGTTACCTATCATAAGGTTATTCCTTTTAATTTGTTTTTCCTGAATTGAAAATACTTTCAGCGAATCTAATGATTTCTTTATTTAATAGAAATGGAATAAATTCCATACTAAATCAAATAAACTCTTAAAAATCAGTAACGTTACGGGAATTAGAGCATTATCTATGGCTTTTAACTCTTTGAATTAGGCTATAATTCTTATGAATATAACATTTACCACCAAAGGTTACCTATCATAAGGTTATTCCTTTTAATTTATTTCTCTTGAATTGAAAATAATTTCAGCGAATCTAATGATTTCTTTATTTAATACAAATGGAATAAATTCCATACTAAATCAAACCTCCCTTAAATCTGTAACGTTACGGGAATTAGAGCATTATCTATGGCTTTTTAAAGGCTATAGTTCTTATGAATATAACATTTACCACCAAAGGTTACCTATCATAAGGTTATTCCTTTTAATTTGTTTTCCCTGAATTGAAAATAATTTAGAATCTAATGATTTCTTTATTTAATAGAAATGGAATAAATTCCATACTAAATCAAACCTCTCTTGAATCTGTAACGTTACGGGAATTAGAGCATTATCTATGGCTTTTTAACTCTTTGAATTAGGCTATAGTACTTATGAATATAACATTTACCGCCAAAGGTTACCTATCATAAGGTTATTCCTTTTAATTGATTTTGAAAATAATTTCAGCGAATCTAATGATTTCTTTATTTAATAGAAATGGAATAAATTCCATACTAAATCAAACCTCTCTTTCTGTAACGTTATTAGAGCATTATCTATGGCTTTTAACTCTTTGAATTAGGCTATAACTTATGAATATAACATTTACCGTCAAAGGTTACCTATCATAAGGTTATTCCTTTTAATTTGTTTTTCCTGAATTGAAAATACTTTCAGCGAATCTAATGATTTCTTTATTTAATAAAAATGGAATAAATTCCATACTAAATCAAACCTCTCTTGAATCTGTAACGTTACGGGAATTAGAGCATTATCTATGGCTTTTTAACTCTTTGAATTAGGCTATAGTTCTTATGAATATAACATTTACCACCAAAGGTTACCTATCATAAGGTTATTCCATTTAATTTGTTTTTCTTGAATTGAAAATAATTTCAGCGAATCTAATGATATCTTTAATTAATCACCAATGGAATGAATTCCATACTAAATCAAACCTCTTGAATTAGAGCATTATCTAGGGCTATTTTAATTCTTTTAATTAGGTCATAGTTCTCATGAATATAACATTTACATACCAAAGGTTACCTATAATAAGGTTATTCCTTTTAATTTGGTTTTCTTAAATTGAAAATAATTTCGGCGAAACTAATGATTTCTTTATTTAATACAAATGGAATAAATTCCATATTAAATCACACCTCTCTTGAATCTGTAACCTTACGGGAATTAGAGCATTATCTAGGGCTATTTTACTCTTTAAATTAGGCTATAGTTTCATGAATATAACATTTACCGCCAAAGGTTACCTATCATAAGGTTATTCCTTTTAATTTGTTTTTCTTGAATTGAAAATAATTTCAGCGAATCTAATGATTTCTTTATTTAATCAGCAATACAATAAATTCCATATTAAACTAAACCTCTCTTGAATCTGTAACATTACGGCAATTAGAGCATTATCTAGGGCTATTTTAATTCTTTGAATTAGGTTATAGTTCTCAGGAATATAACATTTACTACCAAAGGTTATTTATCATAAGGTTATTCCTTTTAATTTGTTTTTCTTGAATTGAAAATAATTTCAGCGAATCTAATGATTTCTTTATTTATTACCAATGGAATAAATTCCATACTAAATCAAACCTCTCTTGAATCTGTAATGTTACGGGAATTAGAGCATTGTCTAGGACCATTTTAACTCTTTGAATTAGGCTATATTTCTCATCAATATAACATTTACTACCAAAGGTTACCCATCGTGAGGGTATTCCTTTTATTTTGTTTTTCTTGAATTGAAAATAATTTCTGCGAATCTAATGATTTATTTAATCACCAATGGAATAAATTCCATATTAAACTAATCCTCTCCTGAATCTGTAACCTTACGGGAATTAGAGCATTATCTAGGGCTATTTTAATTCTTTGAATTAGGCTATAGTTCTCAGGAATATAACATTTACTACCAAAGGTTATTTATCATAAGGTTGATCCTTTTAATTTGTTTTTCTTGAATTGAAAATAATTTCAGCGAATCTAATGATTTCTTTATTTAATCAGCAATGCAATAAATTCCATATTAAACTAAACCTCTCTTGAATCTGTAACATTACGGCAATTAGAGCATTATCTAGGGCTATTTTAATTCTTTGAATTAGGTTATAGTTCTCAGGAATATAACATTTACTACCAAAGGTTATTTATCATAAGGTTATTTCTTTTAATTTGTTTTTCTTGAATTGAAAACCGAATCTAATGATTTCTTTATTTAATACCAATGGAATAAATTCCATACTAAATCAAACCTCTCTTGAATCTGTAATGTTACGGGAATTAGAGCATTGTCTAGGACCATTTTAACTCTTTGAATTAGGCTATATTTCTCATCAATATAACATTTACCACCAAAGGTTACCTATCATAAGGTTATTCCTTTTAATTTGCTTTTCTAGAATTTAAAATAATTTTAGCGAATCTAATGATTTCTTTATTTAATACAAATGGAATAAATTCCATACTAAATCAAACCTCTCTTGAATCTGTAAACTTACCTGTCATAAGGTTATTATTCATTTTCTTGAATTCACAAATAATTTGTGATTTTACGGGAATTAGAGCATTATCCAGGACCATTTTAACTCTTTGAATTAGGCTATAGTTCTTATGAATATAACATTTACCACCAAAGGTTACCTGTCATAAGGTTATTCCTTTTAATTTGTTTTTCTTGAATTTAAAATAATTTCAGCGAATCTAATGATTTCTTTATTTAATACAAATGGAATAAATTACATACTAAATCAAACTCTCTTGAATCTTTAACGTTACGGGAATTAGGCATTATCTATGGCTTTTTAACTCTTTGAATTTATAATTCGATAAGCAGGTTATTCCTTTTAATTTATTTCTCTTGAATTGAAAATAATTTCAGGAATCTAATGATTTCCAAATGGAATTCTAAATCAAACTTTTAATTATTTTCTTTTTGAATTGAAAATAACATTTACCACCAGTTAATCTAATGATTCCTTTAATTTGTTTTTTAATGAAAAAATGGAATAAAATTTCAAATGGAATAAATATTAAATCCTCTTGAATCTGTAACGTTACGGGAATTAGAGCATTATCTATGGCGTTTTAACTCTTTGAATTAGGCTATAGTTCTTATGAATATAACATTTACCACCAAAGGTTACCTATCATAAGGTTATTCCATTTAATTTGTTTTTCTTGAATTGAAAATAATTTCAGCGAATCTAATGATTTCTTTAATTAATCACCAATGGAATGAATTCCATACTAAATCAAACCTCTCTTGAATTAGAGCATTATCTAGGGCATTTTAATTCTTTTAATTAGAAATAGTTCTCATTATAACATTTTACCAAAGGTTACCTATAATAAGGTTATTCCTTTTAAGTTTTCTTAAATTGAAAATAATTTCACCAATGGAAACTAATGATTTCTTTATTTAATCAAATGGAATAAATTCCATATTAAATCACATCTTGAATCTGTAACCTTACGGGAATTAGGCATTATCTAGGGCTATTTTACTCTTTAAATTGAAGGCTAAGGAATTAACATTTACCGCCAAAGGTTACCTATTAAGGTTATTCCTTTTAATTTGTTTTTTGAATTGAAAATAATTTCAGCGAATCTAATGATTTCTTTATTTAATGCAATACAATAAATTCCATATTAAACTAAACCTCTCTTGAATCTGTAACATTACGGCAATTGATGCATTATAGGGCTAATTTTAATTCTTTGAAAAGTTATAGTTCTCAGAATATAACATTTTGTTTTTATCATAAGGTTATTCCTTTTAATTTGTTTTCTTGAATTTGAAAATAATTTAATACCAATGGAATAAATTCATACTAAATCAAACCTCTCTTGAATCATGTTACGGGAATTAGAGCATTATCTAGGATCATTTTAACTCTTTGAATTAGGCTATATTTCTATCAATATAACATTTACTACCAAAGGTTACCATCATAGGTTATTCCTTTTATTTTGTTTTTCTTGAATTGAAAATAATTTCAGCGAATCTAATGATTTATTTAATACAAATGGAATAAATTCCATATTAAACTAAACCTCTCTTGAATCTGTAACGTTACGGGAATTAGAGCATTATCTATGGGCTTTTTACTCTTTGAATTAGGCTATAGTTCTTATGAATATAACATTTACCACCAAAGGTTATCTATCATAAGGTTATTCCTTTTAATTTGTTTTTCTTGAATTGAAAATAATTTCAGCGAATCTAATGATTTCTTTATTTAATCACCAATGGAATAAATTCCATATTAAACTAAACTCTCTTGAATCTGTAACATTACGGAATTAGAGCATTATCTAGGGCTATTTTAATTCTTTGAATTAGGTTATAGTTCTCAGGAATATAACATTTACTACCAAAGGTTATTTATCATAAGGTTATTCCTTTTAATTTGTTTTTCTTGAATTGAAAATAATTTCAGCGAATCTAATGATTTCTTTATTTAATACCAATGGAATAAATTCCATACTAAATCAAACCTCTCTTGAATCTGTAATGTTACGGGAATTAGAGCATTATCTAGGACCATTTTAACTCTTTGAATTAGGCTATATTTCTCATCAATATAACATTTACTACCAAAGGTTATCTATCGTAAGGTTATTCCTTTTATTTTGTTTTTCTTGAATTGAAAATAATTTTTGCGAATCTAATGATTTCTTTATTTAATCACCAATGGAATAAATTCCATATTAAACTAAACCTCTCTTGAATCTGTAACCTTAAATTAGAGCATTATCTAGGGCTATTTTAATTCTTTGAATTAGGCTATAGTTCTCAGGAATATAACATTTACTACCAAAGGTTATTTATCATAAGGTTATCCTTTTAATTTGTTTTTCTTGAATTGAAAATAATTTCTGCGAATCTAATTATTTCTTTATTTAATACCAATGGAATAAATTCCATACTAAATCAAATCTCTCTTGAATCTGTAATGTTACGGGAATTAGAGCATTATCTAGGACCATTTTAACTCTTTGAATTAGGCTATATTTCTCATCAATATAACATTTACTCCCAAAGGTTACCTATCGTGAGGGTATTCCTTTTAATTTGTTTTTCCTGAATTGAAAATAATTTCAGCGAATCTAATGATTTTTTTATTTAATCACCAATGGAATAAATTGCGTATTAAACTATTTCTCTCTTGAATCTGTAACCTTAAGGGAATTAGAGCATTATCTAGGACTATTTTAATTCTTTGAATTAGGCTATAGGTCTCATGAATACAACATTTACTACCAAAGGTTACCTATCATAAGGTTATTCCTTTTAATTTGTTTCTCTTGAATTGAAAATAATTTCAGCGAATCTAATGATTTATTTATTTTATCACCAATGAAATAAATTTCATACTAAACTAAACCTCTCTTGAATCTGTAACCTTATGGGAATTAGAGCATTATCTATGGCTATTTTAACTCTTTGAATTAGGCTGCAGTTCTTGTGAATATAACAGTTACTACCAGAGGTTACCTAACATAAGGTTATTCCTTTTAATTTCTTTTTCCTGAATTGAAAATAATTTCAGCGAATCTAATGATTTATTTATTTTATCACCAATGAAATAAATTTCATACTAAACTAAACCTCTCTTGAATCTGTAACCTTATGGGAATTAGAGCATTATCTATGGCTATTTTAACTCTTTGAATTAGGCTGCAGTTCTTGTGAATATAACAGTTACTACCAGAGGTTACCTAACATAAGGTTATTCCTTTTAATTTCTTTTTCCTGAATTGAAAATAATTTCAGCGAATCTAATGATTTATTTATTTTATCACCAATGAAATAAATTTCATACTAAACTAAACCTCTCTTGAATCTGTAACTTTATGGGAATTAGAGCATTATCTATGGCTATTTTAACTCTTTGAATTAGGCTGCAGTTCTTGTGAATATAACAGTTACTACCAGAGGTTACCTATCCTAAGGTACTTGTCGTTATTCCTTTTAATTTGTTTTTCCCGAATTGAAAATAATTTCAGCGAATCTGATGATTTCTTTGTTTAATCACCAATGGAATAAATTCCCAACTAAACTTTACCCCTCTTGAATCTGTAACCTCACGGGGATTTCAACCCACTACTACCTCCTATGAGGACTCCCATATGCAAACAAGTACGGCAATTGTGTCAGACTTCTTTTGCTGCTAGATTCAAGCCTAAAGGGAAATCCTTTCACTTCTAACATAACATGGTACCGCGTCGCTACAGACTTTCGTGCTTTTAGCTACATAAAAATGCACTATTACCCCATGTCACGAACCCTTGCAACCGAAATGTCCGTAAACAGTATAAATTAGATCACGTCACTGCAACTGGATGGAGCGGGGTTCGAAGTCCGCGTCTCTGTACGAGTTACAAAACACCCCTCTCCATTTGGTAGAGTCTGATACTGGAAGGAAAAAAGCAATCTCGATCCTGTTTACTTAGTATCGTAACAATGGGATGATGCTCCGCCTCCCCCCCCCCCGCACAATGCGACGAGAGCGGGTTTCTATCCCACAACTCCTGGAATCAGAATGGATAACATCCGAAGGCTTTAATTATTTTGTCCAGTCAGCAAACACACGGGACATGAAAATGCAGCAACGAACGCCATTTTGACACGTCACTATCTCTACTTTCAGCTGATTCATTTCAATAAACCAATTTGCGTTCAAGGAACGAGTCGATGCTGATGACAATTCTGTAATGGTACAGCCTATATCTACTTTCCAACGTTCTATAGTGTTAATCGGTGTTAAGGTCATGACTATATTTGAATTACTAAAATATTCCGACGTGTATAATTTTAATATTTGAGGAGAAAAATTCGCTCCGGCGCCGGGGATCGAACCCGGGTCCTTGGTTCTACGTAACCTCAATGCAAATTTGAGCAGCAGGCTACAACGTGTGCATAATGCGTGCGTCCGTTATATTTGCAATATTCGTAAGTATGATCATGTTTCCCCGTCTTTCCAAACTCTGTCTTGGCTAAGGCTAAGCGATCGACGAGCCCTGCATTCTCTTGTTCTCTTATTTCAAATTCTGCGCACCGCTACCCCAATCTATTTGGCTTCTCTTTTTCAAAATTTATCCGCATATCATCAGCTAAGTACAAGAGCTCATCATAACAATTTACTCATTACATCCTACCACAAGACATCTTTATATTCTTCATCCTATACAGTTTCAGTTGCTAGAAATTGGAACTCGCTTCCGAGTGATGTAAGGGGTTGTTGGACAATAACTTCATTTAGGTCAAAATTACATAAATTCTTACTTAGCAGATTAATTGCTGATTAATATTTGTTACTTATAATGAAACTAACATCTGTCCATTCTTATTATCATCATTAATTTCTCTAAATAGATTTACAAAACCTCTAATGGCAATTACATTAATATTCTCATTATAAAAATATATTTTAGATTTATATATATATTTTTTTCTCCCTGTGACATTGTTCTAGTAAGTTATATTAAATTAATTTTCATCATTTTACTAGCTATCCCAAATATTAAATTAATTATAATTGATTGAATTAAATTAGCTCATAAATTAAGTTACTACTTTACCTTATAGGTTTATCCAAATTTAAATAAATATGTAGTCTACGAGTCGTTAAAATTGAAGAATATTGCTGCAGAACCTTTTAAGTGTAGTTTGTAATTTAAATATGTATTGTATTCATTAAGGCTGGTTGAGTGGAAGAGAAGGCTTATGGCCTTAACACTGCCAGCGAAAATAAAACATTATTATTATTATTATTATTATTATTATTATTATTATTATTATTATTATTAACAAGCGCTCTGACCACTGAGCTACGCCGAATTCAATCCACGGCACCGGACCGAACACTCCCCTTCAATGTTACCCTTTGTGGCCTGACTCCAAGTTAGGCATATATGTTGACTTATATGTCCAATGTCAACTGCCATTATACTAGAGCGCACTCAGCTGAGTGACTTGTTTGGCCGGTATTCCGCAGTTACTTGCACAATAATCTGTACAAATATATGCAGTGCAGTTATGAGAATATTATAGATTTATTAATTTGTCCTACAGAATAATATCTGTGATATCCGGTGCTGTGGATTGAATTCGGCGTAGCTCAGTGGTCAGAGCGCTTGGTACGTAGAACCAAGGACCCGGTTTCGATCCCCGGCACCGGAGCGAATTATTCTCCTGAAATATTAATTGTCAATATTAATTATATTATTCTGTAGGACAAATTAATAAATCTATAAAGTGTATAATTTTGTACAATAATAATATTAATACTAATAATAATAATAATAATAATAATAATAATAATAATAATAATAATAATAGTAATAATAATGACAATATTAATGATATACGAGAGTAATAGTAATTTATTTTACATTACACAGTACAGTGTATGGGCATTAAAATTTAAATAGAAATATTTAAGCAACATAATCATTAAAAAAAAACCTGGTATGATGCATATAATAATTCAAATAATGAGCTTGAATTAATAAAAAATGATTTGACATAAATTATCTTTATATCAACGAAACTAAAACAATAATTATCCCGTTATCATTATCTGAAAAATGTAACAAACCTCCTACATCTGTGTTAAGTATTAAATTACATAACTCTACACGGAAATTTTACTTGAAGCAAGTAATGCGATCGGTTTAGAAGTAAATCCCGAAAAGACAAAGTATATGATTATGTCTCGTGATCAGAATATTGTACGAAATGGAAATATAAAAATTGGAGATTTATCCTTCGAAGAGGTGGCAAAAATTCAAATACCTTGGAGCAAGCGTAACAAATATAAATGACACTCGGGACGAAATTAAACGCAGAATAAATATGGGAAATGCGTGTTATTATTCGGTTGAGAAGCTTTTGTCATCTACTCTGCTGTCAAAAAATCTGAAAGTTAGGATTTATAAAACAGTTACTGTATATTATCAGTTGTTCTGTATGGTTGTGAAACTTGGTCTCTTACTTTGAGAGAGGAAGAGAGATTAAGGGTATTTAAGAAAAAGGTTCTTAGGAAGATATTTGGGGATAAAGGTACAGGAGAATGGAGAAATTACACAACACAGAACTGCACGCATTGTATTCTTCACCTGACATAATTAGAACATTAAATCCAGACGTTTCAGATGGGCAGGGCATGTAGCACGTATGGGCGAATCCAGAAATGAATATAGAGAGTTAGTTGGGAGGCCGGAGGGAAAAAGACCTTTGGGGAGGCCGAGACGTAGATGGGAAGATAATATTAAAATGGATTTGAGGGAGATGGAATATGATGATAGAGAGTGGATTAATTTTGCACAGGATAGGGACCGATGGCGGGCTTATGTGAGGGCGGCAATGAACCTTCGGGTTCCTTAAAAGCCAGTAACTAAGTAAGTAACTCTAATTTATTTATTTTATTTTCAATTTTTTCAATTTTATTTATTTCAAATATACGGAATAAAGAAATATAATTACAAAACAAACAAAGAGAAGTACAAATAAAATAATACAAGCAATATAAAAAGAAGATACAGTAGTATTAACAAAATTTGATACCGAATGAGCAGCGCTCGTGCTCGGTCGCAGTTCAAATATAATATTAAAATAAAAATAATAATAATAATATAAATATATAAGTAAAATAAAATAGGAACTAAAATATAATTACAGCGGCAATGGAATTATATAATATAATTTGACACTATAGAAAAATAATATCGCACGTGAAAAGTAGGACTAATATATATTTCAAAATTATAGAATACAAATATAATATAGGTTGATTAATTCATACATATAGGCTATAAATTTATTTAATCAAATTGAAGATATTAACACGTTTCTAATTTTCTTGTTATATGTTAGTGGGTTACATGTTAGAAGTTCTGGGTGTAATTTAGTTAAAGCATTGTACAACCGAGGGCCAAAATTTATGCTATGCTTTAGACCAGCAGATGTGAGACATTTAGGTTATACTAATGTTGAATTAATATATCGTCTTGTGTCATAATTGTGTGTCTGTAATACAAACTTATTACGATTTTTATGATAAAATTTTAACAGCGTATACTTATAAATTTGTTCAATATTAAATACGTTAAATTCAGAATAAATTAATTTAGTTGGATAATCGAAACGTTTCTTCAAACAAATTTTAATTATTGGTTTTTGTAGTAAATTTAACGGACTAAGATTAATTTTTGTACTTCCACCCCAAACAATTATACCATATTGAATGATAGACTGAAAAATGGCCAAACATTTCGTAGAACTCTAATAGGTAAGTAGCATCGAAGATTAACGAATTTATAAATTGTTTTACGAAGCCTCTTACAAAGATAAGTAATGTGATGAGGCCATTTTAAATTCTGGTCAATAATGATACCCAGATATTTGACATAGTGGCTTCTTTCAAAGGTGGACATTTACAACTTTTGGGATCTAAAGAATTTTCACTGTGTATTATTAGTCTATATTTATCGCTAAATTTTAAATTTTGAACACTGGCAGCTGTTAACGAAAAAGGAACTAAAGTTGATTTAGATATATTTAAAGAAAGGAAGTTGGAATTAAGCCATTTTTTAACAATGTTAGCACCTGTATTAGCATTTCTATATGCTTCCTGCCAAGAAAACCACTGAAAATAACTACTGTATCATCCGCATATGAATATATAGATCCATTAAATTTTTATAAATTTATATTTAGCAGATCATTAACATATATTAGAAATAAAATAGGTCCCAAAATTGTTCCTGATTGTTGTGTGTGTGCGTGCGTGCGTGCGTGTGTGTGTGTTTTTTTTTACAATGCCTTTTGACATTTTCTGACAGCCAAATATTAATTTACACTCCCTGATAGATGTATCGCACTGCAAGGTACCACTCCCCTCTATCTCTCCATAGATCTTCTCCTAATTATCTTCTTTCTATACCTTCCAGAATGCCCTTTTTCCATGTTGTCATAGGTCTTCCCCTTTTTCTTCTTCTTGATGTGGTCCAATGATATGCCAACCTTGGTAATCTTCCCGTATTCATTCGCATCATATGCCCATACCATATTCATTGTTTTGTGAAAATATCCTCTACAATATCATTCTTAACTTGCATTTTCTCTGTGATTATATTGTTTCTAATTTTATCTCTTCTTGAAATGCCTGCTGATCGTCTCCAATAATCTATTTTTAAGGCCAAACATTTATTTTTGAATGCTTTTTACAATTGCCAAGTTTCTGCCCCATATAAAGTTGTACTTCTCACAATTGATTGATAAATTTTATGTTTAGTTTCAATTCTGATTTTATTATCCCGTAATACTTGATTAAGAGTGGATATTGCATATTTCCCTTTCTAATTGTTGCCTTATAAAATGTAAATGTCCAATTTTTAAGGAGTCCTCTGAAGTTAAATATTTCGGCATAATTTTCTGAAATCATTTAAAATGATTACCCTTGTAATAAATTACGTAAAATAATATATTATTTTGTTTTATTGAGGAATTACTTGTCAATAAGTTTATTTCGCACAATATACTTGACTTTATTTCAATCGGTAATTATGTATGGAATTATAGTTTGGGGTAGCTTATTTAAAACCAACTTCAATCCACTTTATTTATTACAGAAAAAATAATTAAAATATGTCTTCATAAACCTATTGGTTTTCCATCTCAAAATTTGTTTTTAGACTTTAATGTTGTTAAAATAAGACAAATTTATTACATTGTATTGATAAAATTCATATATAAAAATCGAAATAATTTTAATTGTATTCTCATAGTTATGAAACAAAAGGTATGAATTCTTTAAGATTATTTGAACCAAAATGCAACACTGCTACAGTATTCTAATTCAATTGTAATAGTTCTAGTTTTAAATTTAAAAAGTCGTGTATAGATTTTATAAATAATGAAAAATTGTAAATTTGGATTTATACATTCTTATTGGGTAGTAGACATAAGACAAATTGTTTTATATGTGAACTTCTTAATTTTCAATTCAGGAATCCACCCCTGAGCACGAGTTCTACTCTTTCAGGGGTGTCCTAAAGTTTTTATGTGTTTATATTATATTTTAAGTTACAATTATTAACAAAATAAATAAAAAAATAAATTAAGGGGAAGGACCTACAGTAATGATAAAATATGCCAAATTAACATTTCTTTTATTTTTATCCTAAAAACGCTTCATAGTCTTGAGTTCATTTCAGTGAAATTTCGAAGTTGTTAGAAATAAAATAAATACTTTTACGCCATTTTTGACGTACTCAAATTTCTCCGTTGAATATTCGGAGTTCGTTTATTTTACATTTTTAAACATTTATATGTAATATCTCAGACAATAGTAGAGATAATTACTATTTATTAATTAATTTATTTATTTAAATTTAAATATACAGAATACAGAATAGAAATAGAAATAAAATAATACAATATTAACAAAAAGCTGGGGACCGAATGAGCAGGGCTCCTGTTCGGTCGCAGTTCAGATATATTTTTAATAAGCCTATAAGAGAATACACAAAGTAAAATAAAATAGGAATCAAAATTAAAATTACAGCTACAGTGAAATTTAAATATAATATATTAATATAAGAGGAATACAGAAAATAAAATAAAATAGGAACTAAAATTAAAATTACAGCTACAGTGAAATTATATAATATAATATATTAATGTAAGAGGAATATAGAAAATAAAATAAAATAGGAACTAAAATTAAAATTACAGCTACAGTGAAATTATATAATATAATATATTAATGTAAGAGGAATATAGAAAATAAAATAAAATAGGAACTAAAATTAAAATTACAGCTACAGTGAAATTATATAATATAATATATTAATATAAGAGGAATACAGAAAATAAAATAAAATAGAACTAAAATTAAAATTACAGCTACAGTGAAATTATATAATATAATATATTAATGTAAGAGGAATATAGAAAATAAAATAAAATAGGAACTAAAATTAAAATTACAGCTACAGTGAAATTATATAATATAATATATTAATATAAGAGGAATACAGAAAATAAAATAAAATAGGAACTAAAATTAAAATTACAGCTACAGTGAAATTATATAATATAATATATTACTGTAAGAGGAATATAGAAAATAAAATAAAATAGGAACTAAAATTAAAATTACAACTACAGTGAAATTATATAATATAATATATTAATATAAGAGGAATACAGAAAATAAAATAAAATAGGAACTAAAATTAAAATTACAGCTACAGTGAAATTATATAATATAATATATTAATGTAAGAGGAATATAGAAAATAAAATAAAATAGGAACTAAAATTAAAATTACAGCTACAGTGAAATTATATAATATAATATATTAATGTAAGAGGAATATAGGAAATAAAATAAAATAGGAACTAAAATTAAAATTACAGCTACAGTGAAATTATATAATATAATATATTAATGTAAGAGGAATATAGAAAATAAAATAAAATAGGAACTAAAATTAAAATTACAGCTACAGTGAAATTATGTAATATAATATATTAATATAAGAGGGATACAGAAAATAAAATAAAATAGGAACTAAAATTAAAATTACAGCTACAGTGAAATTATGTAATATAATATATTAATGTAAGAGGAATATAGAAAATAAAATAAAATAGGAACTAAAATTAAAATTACAGCTACAGTGAAATTATATAATATAATATATTAATATAAGAGGAATACAGAAAATAAAATAAAATAGGAACTAAAATTAAAATTACAGCTACAGTGAAATTATATAATATAATATATTAATGTAAGAGGAATATAGAAAATAAAATAAAATAGGAACTAAAATTAAAATTACAGCTACAGTGAAATTATATAATATAATATATTAATGTAAGAGGAATATAGAAAATAAAATAAAATAGGAACTAAAATTAAAATTACAGCTACAGTGAAATTATATAAATAATATATTAATGTAAGAGGAATATAGAAAATAAAATAAAATAGGAACTAAAATTAAAATTACAGCTACAGTGAAATTATGTAATATAATATAATATATATTAATGTAAGAGGAATATAGGAAATGAAATAAAATAGGAACTAAAATTTAAATTACGGCTGCAATGAAATTATGTGATATAATGTTAACATAGAGAAGAATAATATCGTACGTAAATAAAGTAGGACATTTTATGAAAAAAGATATATTCCAAAATTATACAGTAGAATACAGATATAGTAAAGGCTGATTAATTTACTCATAGGTTATACATTTATTTAATCAAATTGAAGACATTAACACGTTTCTAATGTTCTTGTTATATGTTAGTGGGTTACATGTTAGAAGTTCTGGGTGTAATTTAGCTAAAGAATTATACAACCGAGGGCCAAAATTAATGCTATGCTTTAGACCAGCAGATGTGAAACATTTAGGTTCTACTAATGTTGAATTATTATTTCGTCTTGTGTCATAATTATGTGCCTGTAATATAAACTTATTACGATTTTTATGATACAATTATAACACATTAGCCTATATTTATAAATATGTTCAATATTAAATACATTAAATTCAGAATTAATTAATTAAGTTGGATAATCAAAACATATTCTTCAACTCTAAACGTGACAGAAACATTATGCAAAACATTTCTTAGAGCCGAGAACTCAAGAACTCTAATTTAAAGACATTTATAAAATATCTATTTCTAAATGTGTCGAAATGTATAATCTAAAATAATTATTTCTGAGAAATCTAAGTTAAAAAAAAAAACAAAATAGGCATACTATGCCAAGAACTCTTCCCTTCCACCCTTTGTAAATTACTATTATAAGAAAAATGTACTTTCTACGGAACACTTGTTAATGGGGTGTACTTTTGATATTAAACACACGTTCATATTATGTGTATATTTTAAGAAACTATTATGTTATTCAGTTTAGTAAATTAAACTTCAAACATTAGCAGAGTTATGCATGAAAAGCAATAGTTCCAATTTAGATCATTTTACACAGTGTTTTTTTCTTTAGATATTTTTATTTTTAATAAAATGCAAGTATTTTGCTGCACTGTGTGTGAAACATGTAAACGTTTGAACGTGTTATTCATATTTAATAAAAGGGAAAGTTAAAAGTTAAAATCTAAGGATCCGAGGCATAATTATTATGATATAAAAAGTCATACGCAGATAATTATTTTAACACATTGATCACACACGTTATACACAACCTATCTAAGAAAATGTATCATCCATATTATAGATACATACTTACTCACTCACTCATTTACTTACTTACTTACTTACGGCTTTTAAGGAACCCGTAGGTTCATTGCCGCCCTCACATAAGCCCGCCATCGGTTCCTATCCTGAACAAGATTAATCCAGTCCCTACCTCCCTCAAATACATTTTAATACTATCCTCACATCTACGTCTCGGCCTCCCCACAGGTCTTTTTCCCTCCGGACTCCCAACTAACGCTCTATACGCATTTCTAGATTCGCCCATACGTGCTATATGCCCTGTCCATCTCAAACGTCTGGATTTAATATTCCTAATTATGTTAGGTGAAGAATACAATGCGTGCAGCTCTGCGTTGTGTAACTTTCTCTATTCTCCTGTAACTTCATCCTTCTTAGCCTCAAATATTTTCCTAAGAATTTTATTCTCAAACACTCTTAATCTCTGTTCCTCTCTCAAAGTGAGAGTCCAAGTTTCACAACCATACAGAACTACCGGTAATATAACTGTTTTATAAATTCTAACTTTCAGATATTTTGTCAGCAACTACATGATAAAAGCTTCTCAACCGAATAATAACAGGCATTTCCCATATTTATTCTGTGCTTAATATCCTTCCGAGTGTCATTTATATTTGTTACTGTTGCTCGAAGATATTTGAATTTTTTCACCTCTTCGATGAATAAATCTCCAATTTTTATATTTCCATTTCGTACAATATTCTGGTCACGAGACATATAATGATATACTTTGTCTTTTCGAGATTTACTTCCAAACCTATCGCTTTACTTGCTTCAAGTAGAATTTCCATGTTTTCCTGATCGTTTCTGGATTTTCTCCCAACATATTCACGTCATCCGCATAGACAAAAAGGTGATGTAACCCTTTCAATTCCAAACCCTCTATGTTATCCTGAACATTGCTAAAGGCATATTCTAGAGAGAAGTTAAAAAGTAAAGGTGTTGGTGCATCTCCTTTCTTTAGCCCCAGTGAATTGAAAAGCATCAGAAAAGCACTCTCTGGTGTAAGTTTCACTGAGACACGTTTTAATTAATCGAACTAGTTTCTTGGGATACCAAATTCAATAATAATGTTATATAAATCTTCTCCCTTAACCGTGTCATATGCCTTTTTGAAATCTATGAATAACTGTCCTTATACTCCTTTTTTTTTTTTCTCCAATATCTGTCTAATACAAAAAATCTGATCAATAGTCGATCTATTACGCCTAAAGCCACACTGATGATCCCCAATAATTTCATCTACATATGGAGTTAATTCCAAATTATAGATATTCAGATTATACTGTAATATCAAGAAAATAGAAACTGAAATATAGTAGACATCGAAATATATTTTTCTCAGAATTGACTCCAAAGATATTTTAAATCTAAAATCTGGAAGTTATCCTTGTAGTTGCAACAGCAATTCGCATTATTTACGAAACTTGAAGTTTTAAAAAAAAATGTTTTGATCTTGATCGTAGAGAAATTATCGACAGAGCACAAAAGCCAGATCTGTTGGAAACTTGTACCATGTTGAAGAATAAATAACCCGGAATAATGTATGGCAGAAGGTCACTCTTGTCCTTAATGATAAAAGAAAAACTGCAAGAAAACAGGGGATAATAAAATTGGAACTCATAATAAACTTTAAGGATGATCTATTCATTAAATATTATTTTAAGTCTCATAAAATAATATGAAATTGAGTACTTATCAAAAGCACTAAAATATAATATTGAATTGTACCAAAAATAAATGAATACGAACATATAAAATAATTTTAAGGTTCAAATATAATCACGGAATTCAATGAAATAATTTCAAAATCAACAACTCAAACAATATATAAAGAATCTTGAAGTGCATCATTATCAAACACGTACGTGACTTGGAAGAGTAACAATTACACTGAATAAGGTCAAGAGATGAAGTAGTCAGAAGAAGAGGAGGAACCAATAGAAGCAGAGAGGAATACAAAGAAGTAGAGGTGTAGGAAGCAGTCGAATAAGAAGTGGTAGCGTAAGGAGAGAACATAGTAGCAGAATAATAGAATGTCATAAAAAAATGGGATGCCATAGAGGAAAAATAAAGGAAATACCATGAAAAGAGAATGAGATGTCATAGAAAAGAAAGAAAAATATGGTACTAAGAAAGAGGATGAACGGGATGTCATAGAAGAAAAGAACGGGATGCGGAGAAGAAAAAGAATGCGATGCCATAGTAGAAGAAAAAGAAAAAAGTGGGATGCCATCGAAGAAGAATGGAATATCGTAGAAAGAATAATGATATAAAGTAATAAACGAAGAAGAGTGAATTTCGTAGAAGAAAAATGTGATGCCGTAGAAGAAGTAAAACAAAGGGACCCCATAGAAGATGGATGTAATACCGCAGAGGAAGAAAAATAGAAAGCCATGGAAGAAGAATGGGATGCCGTAGAAAATGAATGGTAAACTGCAATAGAGGAAGAAGAAGAATTGAATGCCGTAGGAGAAGAATGAGATACCGTAGAAGATGAATGGTAAACCGTAACAGAGAAGAAGAATGAAATGCCGTAGAAGAAGAATAGGATGTCGTAGAAGTGAATTGTAAACCATAATAGAGGTAGAAGAATGAAATGCCGTAGAAGATAAATAGGATGCCGTAGAAGTTGAATTGTAAACAGTAATAGAGGAAGAATAAAGAAATGCCGTAGAAGAAGCAGGATGGGATGTCATAAAAGTGAATTGTAAACCGTAATAGAGGAAGAATAATGAAATTCCGTAGAAGAAGCAGGATGGGATGTCATAAAAGTGAATTGTAAATCGTAATAGAGGAAGAATAATGAAATGCCGTAGAAGAAGCAGGATGAGATGTCATGAAAGTGAATTTTAAACCGTAATAGAGGAAGAATGATGAAATGCCGTAGAAGAAGCAGGATGGGATGTCATGAAAGTGAATTGTAAACCGTAATAGAGGAAGAATAATGAAATGCCGTAGAAGAAGCAGGATGGGATGTCATGAAAGTGAATTGTAAACCGTAATAGAGGAAGAATAATGAAATGCCGTAGAAGAAGCAGGATGGGATGTCATGAAAGTGAATTGTAAACCGTAATAGAGGAAGAATAATGAAATGCCGTAGAAGAAGCAGGATGAGATGTCATGAAAGTGAATTGTAAACCGTAATAGAGGAAGAATAATGAAATGCCGTAGAAGAAGCAGGATGGGATGTCATAAAAGTGAATTGTAAACCGTAATAGAGGAAGAATAATGAAATGCCGTAGAAGAAGCAGGATGGGATGTCATAAAAGTGAATTGTAAACCGTAATAGAGGAAGAATAATGAAATGCCGTAGAAGAAGCAGGATGGGATGTCATAAAAGTGAATTGTAAACCGTAATAGAGGAAGAATAATGAAATGCCGTAGAAGAAGCAGGATGGGATGTCATAAAAGTGAGTTGTAAACCGTAATAGAGGAAGAATAATGAAATGCCGTAGAAGAAGTAGGATGGGATGTCATAAAAGTGAATTGTAAACCGTAATAGAGGAAGAAGAAGAATGTAACTCCGTAGAAGATGAATAGTATGACGTAGAAGTTGAATTGTAAACCGTAATACAGGAAGAATAATGAAATGCCGTAGAAGAAGCAGGATGGGATGTCGTAGAAGTTGAATTGTAAACCGTAATAGAGGAAGAATAATGAAATACCGCAGAAGAAAAAATATGGGATGTCACAGAAGTGAATTGTAAACCTTATTAAAGGGAAAAGAAGATTGAAATGCCGTAGAAGAAGAAGAAGAAGAAGAAGAAGAAGAATAGGATGTCGTAGACGTGAATTTATTGTAAACCGTAATCGAGAAAAATAGAAGGTGAATGGTAAACCGTAATGATAATAATGGGATATGTAGAAAAATGAGATGCCGTAGAAGAAGAATGGAATACCGTAGAAAAGAACGGGATGTCGAAGATCAAGAATATAACACTGTACTAGAGGTGTCGTAGAAGATGAATAGGAATCCATGTAAAAGGAATTATGTATCGTAGAAGAAGAAAAATGTAGCATACAAGTAAAAGAATAGGTTGCCATAGAATAGGACGAAGAATGGAATACTAAAAGAGAAGAACGAAATTACTTATTGCATTGTTTATTCGAGCACTTAATTTTCCCCAGCCATCGCTGTTCGACAACTGCTTCATTGTCACTGTGTCGGAACTCTGAAGTAAACGTCGGTCGCTTTCACCATTCCTCTTTCGCTGGGCACCTCGAAGGCGCAGCCATGGTAACTGCAGCGTCCAGAGGAGCCGGCAAGTATTTTCTTGCACCAGCCCCCACTACACCTTTGAGATTAGAGAAGATTCACCTTTTGACCCCGATACATCACTTGGTGTCTGCGAGCCAATCTCCATTTTAATAACCTGTTACAGCACAAGGACGCTACTCCACCCCCGGTACATAGAATAACTGAACTCACTCTATAGCCTTCCTTAACTCCTTCCCCCCTCCACTTTCCTTCTTCACGCTTGCTCACGAGAAAATTGTGAAACTTAAGAAAACTTTTCTCTCGCCTGGGTAAAATTAAGTTTTCTTTGAAGTTATCTCCTCTCGCACGGAGAGAGGGCCTCTACAGCTTTCTTATATAGGCAACTTGACTAGTTATACCATGGATGGAATAATTAACCCAGCCTCGTCATCATACATAGATTTTAAATTAGAAAGACGCCGAAGAAGACGCTGCTGCTACTGCCACTACTACTACTGCTACTGCTTCTCTCTTTGCACAAACTTCTTCTTCCTCGCCGGTCCTCCCCTCTTCATCTACAAGTTCCAATATTAACAGTCTATATTCCAATAAAGTGTTTAATGTAATTTAATGCTTTCGTATCTACACGAGTTGTTGATCAACGTTTTCTCATTAAAGGAATTGGTGGTATTTCGAATATATGTACTTACACCCCTTTAGAAGAAGATACATAGTAATAATATGGACATTTTAGGTTATCTTACAAATTGTAGACATTTTCATCTGGGATTTAAATGAAATTTATTTTTCAAATTATAGCTTCTTCCTATGTTCTCAGACTAACGATAAATTAGAAGGCCCATTATAGTTATTTATGCAACAAATGGATAATATTGATGATTTTGGCATGAGTGAATGTTCGACAATTTCCACGAGTGTCATAATATTATCCACGAGTTGGATAGAACACTTAATGACATCTTACAACTTACTTGCAAACAGCTCTTAAGGAACCCGCAGATTCATTGCCGCCCTCACATAAGCCCGCCATCGGTCCCTATCCTGTGCAAGATTAATCCAGCCTCTGTCATTATATCACACCTCCCTCAAATCCATTCTAATATTATCCTCCCACCTACGCCTCGGCCTCCCCAAAGGTCTTTTTCCCTCCGGCCTCTCAACTAGCACTCTATATACTTTTGTGGATTCGCTCATACGTGCTACATGCCCTGCCCATCTCAAACGTCTGGATTTAATGTTTCTAATTATGTCAAGTGAAAAATACAATGCGTGAAGTTCTGCGTTCTGTAATTTTCTCCATTCTCCTGTAACTTCATCCCTCTTAGCCCCAAATATTTTCCTAAGAACCTTATTCTCAAACACCCTTAATCTCTGTTCCTCTGTCAAAGTGAGAGTCCAAGTTTCACAACCATACAGAACAACCGGTAAAATAACTGTTTTATAAATTCTAACTTTAGATTTTTTACAGCAGACTAGATGACAAAAGCTTCTCAACCCAATAATTACAGGCATATCCCATATTTATTCTGCGTTTAATTTCCTCCCGAGTATCATTTATATTTGTTACTGTTGCTCCAAGATATTTGAATTTTTCCACCTCTTCGAAGGATAAACTCCAATTTTTGTGTTTCCATTTCGTACAATATTCTGGTCACGAGACATAATCATACACTTTGTCTTTTCGGGATTTACTTCCAAGCCTACCGCTTTACTTGCTTCAAGTAAAATTTCCGTGTTTTTCTTAATCGTTTGTGGATTTCCTCCTAACATATTCACGTCATTCGCATAGACAAGAAGCTGATGTAACCCGTTCAATTCCAAACCCTGTCTGTTATCCTGAACTTTCCTAATGGCATATTCCAGAGCTTTAGCCCGCAGTGAATTGGAAAAGCATCAGATAGAAACTGACCTATACGGACTGTGCTGTAAGTTTTACTGAGACACATTTTAATTAGTCGAACTAGTTTCTTGGGAATACCACATTCAATAAGTATATTATATAAAATTTCTCTCTTAACCGAGTCAAGCCTTTTTGAAATCTATGAATAACTGATGTACTGTACCCTTACACTCCCATTTTTTCTCCAATATTCGTCGAATACAAAAATCTGATCAACAGTCGATCTATTACGCCTAAAACCCCAACTTAGCATTATAAATTATAGGAAAGAAATTATGAAATAGCTGACAAAGTCTTCTTATGTTCGTATCGACTAGTTGCGCCTGGCTTTGGCATAGAGTTAAGAGGAATGGATGACCTTGCAGGTTATGTTACAAATGTTGCTTTATTTTGTTAAAGAATATTACATATAAAGAACGAACTATTGATGAGTATCATTTCTTTAATTAGCTAGTATTCTGAAGCTAAACATGTGTTGTGAATTCCATAGTTGCTTCATATAGAATTATTTTTTTCGATTTTTAACTATAAAATTATATTTTCTTACGCATTTATCACAATCATTACAAATCACGCCACTCTTGTAAATTCTTTAAGACTGTACATTAGGATTCATAATTAAACTGTAAAGAATCAAGATCCTGAAGTAGCAGAAGACCGTTTCCGAAATTGGTAGAAGTTTGGTGACTATAATTGGAGACCCTCACTGCACCAATTATCTACGGCAAAGGATAGGAATAGCCATCCAACGTGGAAACGCAGCCAGCATTTTGGGAACCTTTCCAGACTCCAATTCTCTGGATGAGATTTTCTTTATTTGAACTTACAATATACTCTGCAATAACATTGTGAAAAGTATCTTTACTTATTACTGCTAAGTGTGGCATCTGGGTAGTGATTTGGGATGAAAACGCCGATTTTTTTATTTTGTGTTAAAAATTACAAACTTTGCTCTTTCAGGGTCAACCGTAAGTAATGTAATTAATTCTGGTGGATGATACCTTTAGCAAAGAGCAACAAAATAGTGAAATACCATTTTGCTGCGTTTAGAATAGTTTTCCAGAAAAATGTGAATTTTAAAATACATGAATTAATAGATCATGCAACGCTGTGTAATCAACAGGGAGTTTATATAAGTCTCTGTTGCTCTGATCAACCCTGTCACCTGGCATAAGTTGAAGGTCATTGTCACGTACATTGTTTTTAAACTCTTAAGAAAAAATACAGATGATATACCGTTTAATTTTTGTGTTTTAACTGTGTTAGAGAACGGAGAATGAACACTGCTTGATTTCACGTTAAACAGAATCTTGAAAAATTTACAATAATAAAGTTTAAAGCCTAATTTTAAATAAATATTCTGAGAACACAGTCAATAAGATACGCTTATTTCAAAATAAATTTAAAAGATTAAGAAGTACTTCTACACTGCCATTTCAATTTAATATTCTAAAAAATAAAAAGAATAATGATGCTTAGTTAGCGTTATAAAAACAAGATATTAAAACATTTAAAATTTTACAGGAAAAATAAAAATATAATATGCTACTTTACATTAACGAACAAAATTAAAAAATAATATTATTAAACTCTTTCGATGTAATATTAATTAAATTTTCTGTGAACACAGGTAATATGAAAAGCTTATTTTTATGTTACACAAATCAACTTAATTATTATTAAAAGAAAACTCCATTTGTCGTACTGCAAGCATTTTCTTCAGGCAATTAGGAACAGTTTCCTCTGATTTTCATTTTAAAGAGGTAACCGGTAAACTTACTTGCAAGAAATCAAATTTTGCGAGACGTCTATTAAATCAATCGTGTGAGTTATATTTACATTTCTCGTTTTCTCAATCGTCTCGACACGCCAGCTGTTCAGGTACTTGGCCTACGACAACGTATATCTGTCTCTCCGCAGGCAATAATAACCTTTACATCGTTGTCAGACTGCACTACGCTTTAAAATTCCCTTGCAGAACGAAAACTTACATTTGCTGGGATAAAAGTTCTGCATATTTAAAGGACAAAACTAAAATTATTTCAATCATTTATTAACATAATAAACTGCTGCCTTAAACTGATAGATAATACTGGGAATTAGTTCAGTACTTTCCACAAAAAGCACTGTGAAATGATTCATATAAAATAATTTTTTCTTGAAAAGTAAGCAAAAAAAGAAAATTGTATTAAACTTTTTTGTTTGAAATATCTCAAAGAATAACCCATTGAAATTAATGACATTACTTACGGTTCACTCTATATATTTTGAGGGTATCCCTGGGGTTACGCGGGGTTGTCTCAAGGGATACGCAAAAATGCGTATATAAAATAAAACCACCTGCCCTTCAATAAGGGTGACTACAAGGATCCAAGAAACAAATACATATATAAAGGTTTACAATGAAACAATGAACATATATACAGTAAATTTCTAAAGAAAATTAAAGTTAATCACATTACTTAAAATAGAGATTAAACTGCAAAATTTGAATTGAGCCCTTTAGAATTTATCAAAGGACTTTCTCAACATTGTAAAATGTGAATCCCTTTGATTTTAAAAGGTTATAGGTGTATTTGGAGATGGTACCACAGTCTAGCATATACAGTCGCGAAGCTGAATACGTAGTAAATATGCAAACATTAGATAGTTGCTCATCACTAGGATCGCAAATATCGTCTCATTACAGGCAATGCAAAATAGTACCGTCACAGTCTATTGTTTCTAGCACCCTCAAAACTCAAGCTTCGTGACTGTATATAGTAGACTGTGATGGTACCACGAAGTCCAAAAAGAAGTACGTACTGACCAACAATTAGCCATGATGTTATACTACTAGCTAAAATAAGGAATGCAAGGTTCATAGATGATTCTCTTTTCATCATCAGTAAGTTTTGGCTATTGTGCATCTCTTTTAAACCTAATAGTCGGGTCTAGTATTGTGCCTGTGTTCTTTCTATCAATGACAACAATATCTGCTCGTCTTGTTGAGTCACCTTCCTAGATACAATGCACTTCTTCATGACTTCCAATCCTTGTTATCTTAGAATGTCAGCAAGCATTGTCCTTACCCTGTGATGGCGGTTGTTCAGCCGTAACTCAGTCTTTCGGCAGAAACCCAGCACATGTCCTAGTATTTCATCTCGTCACAGCCTGGGTGGCGGCAACGGGTTGTGTTATTATACTTGTTAATTATTGCATTGTATTATAGCTTTTGTAATATCAGCTCTTGTTTTTCCTTGCTTGAATACAATTTTACGTAAATTATTACTTTTATTATTGCATCAATAACTACTGTAGGTATAATAATAATAATAATAATAATAATAATAATAATAATAATAATAATAATAATAATAATAATTTACTTTTAGTAAAACATCAATGAGGCCTTTTGTTAGTGCCTATATAATTGCAATGCAGTTTGGGAGTACAAATTTATTGTGGGGATACGATAGGAAAATATATTTAATACCACTGGATTAGATTTATGTTTTATTTGATTTCTGTGGTAGTAAGTTAGTAAATTATATTTATAAATTTCTTTAATAGTTAATACTTTAAAATCTATATCAATTAAATTTGTGGGGTAATCCATATTTTTGGTTAGACATTTTTTTATTAATTTTCATCATCATCATCATCATCATCATCCTTCATGCATTAGGAAATTGATTCCTGTAGCAGCTACTGAAATTGGTCCATCCATCTTTTCGCTGGTCTTCCAATATCTCTTCTTCCCCGAGGTTTATATTTCCAAAACTTATATGGTATCCTGTCCTCCTGCATCCTTGAAATGTGAGACATCCATGTATTTCTATATTCTTCTATTTTGTTGTTTAATTCATATATTTTATTAATTTTCTGTGCAATAAAATTAATGGATTAAGTACAGATGATGCTACTCCACCCCATTTTCTTATACCATATTGTATTAATGATTGTACTAAAGCTAAAAATATTATTCTTAACGCCTCCTTAGTGATAAAATTTCGAAGCATTACGGATTTATAAATTGTCTTTCTTATACTTGTACACATAAAATCAATTTGTTTATCCAAACGTAAATGCTGATCTATAATAATCCCTAAATATTTGACTTGTGTGGAAGCTGTTATATGTGAACAATTACAATAATTATTTGTTAATTCATTACATGAAATATTATGTACATTACTAAATGATAATTATTCATAGGTGGAGGTAAACCTTTCGTTGTTAAAGAAAATGGAATATATATATATATATTAATACTTAAGGACAGGAGATTAGAGTCAAGCCAATTTTTACTACGTTAATTCCATTGCTAGCATTTAAATAAGTGTTATCCCAATTTTCCCCATTAAATATTAATACAGTATCATCTGCAAAAGAAAATATATTACGACCATATTTCTTTAGATCAATTTCCAATAAATTATTAATATATATTATAAATAAGATTGGTCCTAATACTGTACCTTGTGGAATTCCAATATCAATCAATTTATAAGTGCTATTAAAATTGTCAATTTTGACTTTTTGATATCTATTTCCTAAATATGAACAAAAACGTTTGAGTACAACTACTCTAATACCAATGTTTTCTAATTTTGAAAGAATAATATCATGGTTAATTGTATCAAACGCTTTTTTGAAATCAAGAAATATTTCTAAACATTTATTTCTATTTACTAACCTTTATTTACTAACCTTTTTTTAATTCACCTTTATATTAGTTTAGCAAGAGATGACAACAGAGAAATAGGTCTATAATTATTTAAATTAGTCCGATCTTCTGAGTTATATTATACTTTTTTCACAAAGGGTACAGCAGTTTTGGATCAAAAGTATGCAAGAATACCTCAAGCTTGCAAAAATACGTAATTCCTAAATTGTTAAATATTTAAACCTCGTATTTATGCAAAATATGTTTCTCGTCTATGATCATCATCGAAACAAAAGTGAGAAATTTCCTTGAACTTTAAAATTATATCACTGTATGTATTGAATACTGAGTCCAGATTTGAGAAGATACTTTCTGAAAAACAGGCACATTAATAACATTAAATATTTTTTACTTTATGACTATTGAAACATTTGTTATTCTTATGTTCAATGTTTATGTTTGTTTCTAAATACAAAATAAATGTTAATAAACTTTTTGACTTATTTTGTGAATCATCTCTCGACCCCTCTCTAGTCCACACCTGTGGAGTAACGGTCAGCGCGTCTGGCCGCGAAACCAGGTGGCCCGGGTTCGAATTCCGGTCGGGGCAAGTTACCTGGTTGAGGTTTTTCCGGGGTTTTCCCTCAAATGCTGGGTAATTTTCGGTGCTGGACCCCGGATTCATTTCACCGGCATTATCAACTTCATTTCATTCAGACGCTAAATAACCTGAGATGTTGATACAGCGTCGAAAAATAACCCAAAAAATAAAAAATAAATCTCGACCCCTCTCAACCCATTACATGACCCCCATGAGGGTCGCGACCCACACTTTGGAACCCATTACTCTGAATGATTAGAATTTTTTTACCTTTTCAAAGTTAAAATATCCAATTTTTAGTTTTCCATTTAGTACTATGTACTGGTGAGTAGACATTATTATTATTATTATTATTATTATTATTATTATTATTATTATTATTATTATTATTATTATTATTAAAGATTATGGTTTATTTAACGGATCTCGCAACTGCAGAGGTTATATCAGCGTCGCCGGTGTGCCAGAATTTTGTCCCGCAGGAGTTCTTTTACATCCCAGTAAATCTACTGACATGAGCCCGTCGCATTTAAACACACTTAAATGTCATCGACCTCGGCCGGGATAGAACCCGCAACCTCGAGCATAGAAGGCCAGCGCTATACCAACTACGCTACCGAGGGCAACTATTATTATTATTATTATTATTATTATTATTATTATTATTATTATTATTATTATCTTCTTCTTCTTCATCTTCATGGTAGGCCATCGGCCCCTTCCGCTCTCAGAATTCTTCTTCCTATCGTCTTCTAGGACGTCCCACATCTCTGTGACCTTGTGGCTGGTATAATGCTTCTTTAGTTAGGTTAGTAGAATCCATTCTTAAAATATGTTCATGCCAATTTGTTTGTAACTTTGTATTTTTTTCATTTAAATTAAAAATTTTGAGTTCTTGTCTTATTGTTTCACTAGGAATATGGTCTTTTAGAGTACATCCTGCAACGTATCTGAGGAACTTCATCTCTGACGTTTCTAATAATCTTCTGTCTGATCTATTCATGGCCCAATTTTCTGATCCATATGTCACGATAGGAACTGCCATTACTTTATAAAACTTTAGTTTTGTATCTTTTGTTGTTTTTTTTTTGTAATGTTCTTTTAATCGTCCCACACATGCTTCGAAATTTGTAATTTTTTTCTTTTATATCGTTTTCCCAATTATAAGATATGTGACATCCTAAATATTTAAAACTCTGTACTTGTTCGATAATTTCATCGTTTAAAACTATTTTAGATCGAACTGCATATTATTATTATTATTATTATTATTATTATTATTATTATTATTATTATTATTATTATTATCATCATCATTATCATAATTAAAGAGATTAAAGATTATGGTTTATTTAACGGATCACGCAACTGCAGAGGTTACTTCAGCGTCGCCGGTGTACCAGAATTTTATCCGTAGGAGTTCTTTTACATGCCAGTAAATCTACTGACATGAGCCCGTCGCATTTAAACACACTTAAATGCGATCCACCTCGGCCGGGATCGAACCCGCAACCTCGAGCATAGAAGGCCAGCGCTATACCAACAACGCTACCGAGGGCGACTATTATTATTATTGGCGGCCGGGTAGCTCAGTAGGTAGAGCATCTGACTACGGATTGGAAGGTCCGCGGTTCGATCCCAGGTGGTGACAGGGTTTTTTCTCGTTGCCAGACTTTCAGAACGGCCCCGAGGTTCACTCAGCCTCCTATAAAATTGAGTACCGGGTCTTTTCCGGGGTAAAAGGCGGTCAGAGCGTGGTGCCGACCACACCACCTCATTCTAGTGCCGAGGTCATGGAAAGCATGGGGCTCTACCTCCATGCCCCCAAGTGCCTTCATGGCATATTACGGGGATACCTTTACCTTTTACCTTTATTATTATTATTATTATTATTATTATTATTATTATTATTATTATTATTATCATTAAAGATTATGGTTTATTTAACGACGCTCGCAACTGCAGAGGTTACTTCAGCGTCGCCGGATGTGCCGGAATTTTGTCCCGCAGGAATTCTTTTACATGCCAGTAAATCTACTGTCATGAGCCTGTCGCATTTAAACACACTTAAATGCCACCGACCTCGGCCGGGATCGAACCCGCAACCTCGAGCATAGAAGGCCAGCGCTATACTAACTACGCTACCGAAGGCGACTATTATTATTATTATTATTATTATTATTATTATTATTAACAATGCTTGGTCTAATTAGATCTATAACTTATTCTTTTCTACTCCTATGTGTTTGTTAATTTTATATTATACTCGTACATTGGTTAGATCCAAGCTTGAATATGCATCTGTATGGAACTCTATTACTTCCACTGACTCTGCTAAGCTTGAGAATATTCAAAGAAAATTTATTTCCCTTTGTTCTTATAGATTTTTACCTAACTCTGATGATTATAAATATGAGATTAACTGCAAATATTTTAATTGCTGTAGTTTATTTGCCAGACGTCAAGATCTTGATTACTTATTTTTTTGTAAAGTTCTTAAGGGTGATATTGATTGTGAATCTTTCCTAAGCAATATCAGTCTTCGTATTCCAGCTAATGGTTTAAGATATCATAAAATGTTTTACAATAGAAATTCTAAATCTCTCTCTCCGGTCTGCAGATGTATTAAATATGCTAATTTGCATGGATCAAGCTTGGATCCATTTAATGTGTAGTATATATTTTGAAGTTTTATATCAGTTTTCATTTATATCTTTTGTTTAAATATGTATTTTAATATTATTGTCGCTCATTATGCTATGTAGTATAGTCATCCATTTTATCCCGTCCATTCATTGTCATTATTGTCGTTGTATTATGATCTTGTATATCTTTGTAATATTATTTTATATGATTTCATTCTTCATTTATGATTCTATTATCTCATTTGTAATTATCATTTTAATTAATTGCCATTAATTTAATTATTTTTTGTACTTTTATTGTAAATTATTGCTAATGTTTTTTTACATTGTTTGTGCTGAACTGTAATTGGCCTCTGGCTGTTGTACAGCACATTAAATATAAGTAAGTAAATAAATAAATAAATAAATTATTATTATTATTTTTATAATAATTATAAAAGATTATGGTTTATTTAACGACTCTCGCAACTACAGAGGTTACTTCAGCGTCGCCGGTGTACCAGAATTTTGTTCCGCAGGAGTTCTTTTACATACCAGTAAATCTACTGTCATGAGCCTGTCGCATTTAAACACACTTAAATGCCATCGACCTCGGCCGGGATCGAACCCGCAACCTCGAGCAAAGGTCAGCGCTATACCAACTACGCTACCGAGGGCGACTATTATTTATTATTATTATTATTATTATTATTATTAAAGAGATTAAAGATTATGGTTTATTTAACGACGCTTGCAACTGCCGAGGTTATATCAGCGTCGCTGGTGTGCCAGAATTTTGTTCCGCAGATTTATCTTTTGAAGAGGTGGAGATGTTCAAATATCTGAGAGCAACAGTAACAAATATAAATGATACTCGGGAGGAAATTAAGCACAGAATAAATATGGGAAATGCCTGTTATTATTCGGTTGAGAAACTTTTATCATCCAGTCTGCTGTCGAAAAATCTGAAAGGTAGAATTTATAAAACAGTTATGTTACCGGTTGTTATGTATGGTTGTGAAACTTGGACTCTCACTTTGAGAGAGGAACATAGGTTAAGGGTGTTTGAGAATAAGTTGCTTAGGAAAATATTTGGGGCTAAGAGGGATGAAGTTACAGGAGAATGGAGAAAGTTACACAACACAGAACTGCACGTATTGTATTCTTCACATGACATAATTAGGAACATTAAATCCAGACGTGTGAGATGGGCAGGGCATGTAGCACGTATGGGCGAATAAAGAAATGCATATAGAATGTTAGTTGGGAAGCCGGAGGGAAAAAGACCTTTAGGGAGGGCGAGACGTAGATGGGAAGATAATATTAAAATGGATTTAAGGGAGGTGGGATATGATGATAGAGAATGGATTAATTTTACTCAGGAGAGGGACCAATGGCGGGCTTATGTGAGGACGGCAATGAGCCTCCGGGTTCCTTAAAAGCCAGTAAGTAAGTAGGAGTTCTTTTACATGCCAGTAAATTTACTGACGTGAGCATGTCGCATTTAAACACACTTAAATGCCATCGACCTCGGCCGGGATCGAACCCGCAACCTCGAGCATAGAAGGCCGGCGCTATACCAATGACGCTGCCGAGGGCGACTATTATTATTATTAATATTATTATTATTATTATTATTATTATTATTATTATTTTGTAAAATAAGTCTCTCACGTCACTTGTCATCTCTGTGTGGTTGGCTGTACACAATATGATTCCGATAATTGTAAACTCAATATACCACGAGAAAGTAACATTCATGTTCCAGACATTTCGCAGCTCGCAGAACCTCCCTGCCGTATTGTCCGCCCTTAAAACCGCCGTGTCACTATCTGCACAAGTTTTGGTCACTTACTAACAAAAATCGCTTGAAACTTTCCAATGCCGAGGCACTGATAATGCCAAGTGACATTAAATTAAATGGGAAAGTCGCTTTGTTTTGAGGCGTTGTGTGTGTTGCATGTGTTCCAGGAGCTGTGACGTTAACGGGAAATTAGACGGGGCCCAGGCGCATTGAATTGTGGGACACGACGGAGTTTCCTCCGGTCACTGCTGCCTGTATCATCTCTTCCGCTTGTCTCCTCGTCTTCTCTTCTGATCCCGGCACAGCGTAAGGTACAGTTTTCTGATCAGTTAACAGGGATGCCTCTTATCTCGCTGAAGGGTTGCAGACAGGGTGCTACAGTTTTAAAGCCCTGCTCTCGTTCATTATTTCTTCTCTAGTGGTTTGCCGTTCGTAACGGTGCGAGTTTTGAGTTACAGTGCACAACGCTTGACGGAAAACACTACGAGATTTCTAGCTCCTAACCTATCACTTTTGAAAGGTGTTGATTTTTGTCTTTCGTTGATTGTTAACTCATTCTTTTCTTTATCTGTTCACTCATTAATAATTCATTCATTCGTCCACACCTGTGCAGTGACGGTTAGCGCATCTAGCCGCGAAACCAGGTGGCCCGGGTTCGATTCCCGGTCGGGACAAGTTATCTGGTTAAGGTTTTTCCGGGGTTTTCCCTCAACCCAATATGAGCAAATGCTGGGTAACTTTCGGTGTTGGATCCCGGACGCATTTCACCGGCATTATCACCTTCATCTCATTCAGACGCTAAATAACCTAAGATGTGATAAAGCGTAGTAAAATAACCTACTAAATAATTCATTCATTCATTCATTCATTCATACATCCATCAATTCATCCATGCACTTATTCATCCAATAACTCACTTGCACTGTATTGTTTTCATCAATCGTTCTCAAAATCTCCTTCGTAATTTAATCTGCATTATTTCACTTTCCTACTTCCTTTTTGTCACTATCTTCCGCTTTACATACGTCGATGGGGGCAGATAAAAGTTATTTTTTTTTTCTTTCACAATGTTCAGAAGTCAGAATAAGTGCTTATACAAATTTTGGCCACTCGACCGCAATTACGAAGGCCGTAAAAAATAAGTTCGCCAGGGTCGTTTAACAGAAAGAAAACACAATTTGAATGGAAAAATTATTGGAACAGACACAGCAATTGTTGAGTTGTTTTTCAACATATTCTCCACCGGAATTGAGATATTTGTCATGGTTCTGATCCCAGACGGCTGACTTCTACGACACAAGGATACAAAAAAAGATCCTATGGTGTTTTCTTTCTTTGTCTCTTTTTCTTCTTGTCCCTCATTTTCTTTCTGCCCATCTCATTTTCTTCCAGTTTCTCTCTTTTTTACTTTCTGTTTCTAACTTTATTCCTGTCTCTTTTTTCTTCCTTCACATTTCTTCCTTTCCTGGCTGCCTGTATTTATTTCTGCCTCTACATTTTTCTTACTCCTTGTATTTTTGTCTTCCTATTTTCCGTGTTTTTGCTTATGTAATTGTTCTCTTGTTATCTCCTCATTTTTCTTTCCGGTTATATATTACCTTTCCTTCTCTCTATCCTCGTGTTCCTCTTTTTGTCTCATTTTGTTGGTTTCTCTCTTTATTATGTTGTTTTTTGTTGATATCTTCATTCCTCTGTCACTGTTTGAGTTCTTTTTCTGTCCTCCTTCCTCTGCTTTTACCCAATTTCCTTATTTCCTAATTGTTACACTTTTTGCTCTGTAGTCTATATGGGTTAGGTTTATTCTGTTCAGCATGGGAATTACACTTACAAAATATAAACGCATGTAAGATATTGCTTAAATCCAATAATTCCTTCCTACATGCTACAAGGAAATTATCCCAAGAAATTACATCCAGTCTCACAGCACTCAATATCACCGAATCAGCAAATATTTTGGACAAGTACGGCACTGTAGATACGCGAAAGGTACGGCAAGTATTAAGAGAAAAAGCGTTTGAGAACTGGAGCCAGAAAAAACATAAAAGCAAAGGCGTGCTCTTATACCAACAATATACCCCGGCCGATAAGTGGATCCGGAATCACAAGGGTCTTTCCTGCAGTGAGTGGAGGGAAGCAATCAAGATGAATGCGAACGTGTCAGCTGTGCGTAGTGTACCTGGCAGGTCTTCGGGCAGTAACCTCTGTCGACGTTGCGACAGGGAGGTTGAAACCCTTGCCCATGTCCTGGGGGCCTGTCCACACGGTGAACTTCTACGAAATACGCGGCATCATACAGTAAGATCTATAATAGCAACTGCCTTAAGGAACAAAGGTTATTCAGTATATGAAGAAGTACACGGCATATCCAGTGAGGGCAGTAATCGAAGAATTGACATCATTGCATTTAAACCTCCCTCTCTTGAAGGTTACATCATACACCCTACTGTGAGATTCGAATCGCACGAACACCAACCAGAAGAAGTACACGAGGAAAAAGGAATATATATGAACCTTCCATCAGTTTTTATAAGGAAAAATACCATCTGGAATCCATCGTCATTACGGGACTAATGATAGGAGCCCGTGAGACCATACCCCGGTTCCTAGTCAACTTCTGTAAATCTTTTGGCCTGCATAAAAATATTTTAAGAGATCTAACAATTGCAGCACTCAAAGGCTCAATAGCTATTTTCAGGCATCATACATATGGACCATGACTAATTCGCATCTCCTTGACGTTACTTCGTTTAACATCATGTGTTTCAATATAATTCAAATTCTTTCCTTTTCACTCTAACAACAATTTATCACTAAGCCTCAAGGCTTTTACTCTATTGTATCATGGTACTCTTTGTCGACGGCAACCTGTAGTGGTTACAGGAAGAAATTAAATTAAATTAATACCCTCCTCCTATTAATGAATCCCTTTTTTCAGTTTAAAAAATTAGCCTACTCTTATCACCGATGGTTAATATTACTCTCGTAGAGTAGATGCCACGTGCTGGATCTCGTTTGACGTTCAGTCACACGACAGCAAGCTGTAAGCCAAGAAATTGAATCTACTTCCTTACTACTTCAGATTATAAATACATAAAACTGAACCACACCAAATCTCACTCGTTTAGAGACGTATAGTATCACAGCGCACTTCTGCTTTGTGTCGTAAATATTGTCTTGTACTTTAGAGTTTTCTCGTTGTAGAAAATTACGTCTTGAATTCTAAGCACTTTCCTATTTGTCCGAAAACAACTTCATAAAATTTTGTTCGTCTTTACAATAAGGGGACTGGGTAGTGATGCCTGTGCCATTAAAAATTTCAGTACAAAAGTTTAGTTCAATATTTCTAGGCTTTTAATGCTCAGATTGGAATAAAACTTCCCATGGTTATACAATCAATCATTCTGAATTCAGTGGTATAAAAGACAACTAATTAGTTTCGTATCCAAGTGCAAAAGAAAGACTCTAACTGATAACCTGTTTTCCCACTTTGCTAAGTGTACCTCATTCTTCAGGTGCAAATTACTTGCTACAATCTTCACTCATACACCTTGTATTTTTTTAAGTTATCTAATAATGCATATTGTAAATTCTAAACCAAAATTTAGTTAAATATTTCACCCCTAGTGAAACGGAAAAACTATTAAACTTCATTCAACAAGTTTTGCAAAATTTTCAATGCATATATTTTTTTCTCGTGTTATGTATAGTGATATTCTTAAACCCCTAGCTCTACTATGTAGAACACAAGCTGCAGAAAACACTGTAAAAATTTCATGTAAATTTATTCAGTAGTTTCAGAGAAAAGTGCACTTAAGTATGAAAAATATCAACTTATGGAAAACTGAATTTAAAAAAGGACGTATGAATTACGTGCATCGCCAAATTTAGAGAGGCTATTTAAAGGGCTTATCTGCAGAAATACTTACTTACTTACGGCTTTTAAGGAACCCGGAAGTTCATTGCCGCCCTCACATAAGCCCGCCATTGGTCCCAATCCTGAGCAAGATTAATCCAGTCTCTACCATCATATCCCACCTCCCTCAAATCCATTCTAATATTATCCTCTCACCTACGTCTCGGCCTCCCAAAAGTTTTATTCCCTCCGGCCTCCCAACTAACACTCATATGCATTTCTGGATTCGCCTATACGTGCTACATGTCCTGCCCATCTCAAACGTCTGGATTTAATGCTCCTAATAATGTCAGGTGAAGAATACAATGCGTGCAGTTCTGCGTTGTGTAACTTTCTCCATTCTCCTGTAACTTCATCCCTCTTAGCCCCAAATATTTTCCGAAGAACCTTATTCTCAAACACCCTTAATCCCTGTTCCTCCCTCAAAGTGAGAGTCCAAGTTTCACATCCATACAGAATAACCGGTAATATAACTGTTTTATAATTTTTTTCAGATTTTTTGACAGCAGACTAGATGACAAAAGCTTCTCAACCTAATAATAATAATAATAATAATAATAATAATAATAATAATAATAATAGTGATAATAATAATTATTATTATTATTATTATTATTATTATTATTAATTTTAGCTGGCAGAGTTAAGGTCGTAAGGCCTTCTCTTCCACTCAACCAGCAAGAAGTATACATATATATGTATCAACTTACTAAGAATTCAACAATTTGATTTAGATAAGAGCTACATGTATACAAGAGTTATTTACGAATTAAACAACAAAATACTATGAACTATTAATTAAACGCTGAAATATAAACTATGTAGCAGAATTAAGCTAAAATGCATAGAATGTTAATATATTTCAAATAATGTTAGATAATAGAAAGAGATTATTATGAGACAGTTTTGAAAATACAGTACTATCAGGATGATGTCTAAAGGAAGGAGTAACAATGTAGACAGTGATAGTTTAAGTCAGTATGATTGGAGTGAAATGCTAAGAAGGTTATCTTTTAAGCTGTTTTTAAAAGTGTTTATTGTCTTGGAGCCTCTAATACTTTGTTACAGGGAATTCAATTGTCGCGAGGTGGATACTGTAAAAGATGATGAATAACGAGATGTTCTATGAAGAGGTATACTTAACGCGCCACAGATAAGTGATCTGGTATTTACGTCGTGGTTAGAGTATAGATAAGACAAACGAGACGAAAGGTAATTTGGTGTTGAAGTGTGCAGAATTCGAAAGAGCAATGACAAGGAGTGTAAAGTTCTACGTTCTTTAAGAATAATAACAGACATCTCCCATATTTATTCTGCCCCATAATATTTATATTGTTTCAAAGGACAAGTTTTTTTAAATAAAAATAAAAAATCGGATTTTTGACCCCTAATCACTACCTGATTCCCTTAAAGTGAAGATCTAACCGAAAAGTAACAAAGATCACAAGTATAGCAATAGATATGAAGGGCTATTAGCAAAAAGGGGGAATGTCCATTTTTATTGCTTTTGAGATATTAAGGTTTTAAAGTTTAAATCTTTTGTACCTTTTTATAAAATGAGTTTTTATTTTTGAATTTATTTTCAGCTTATACCTTATCAAATATATATATGTGGAACAGTATATTATAGCCAAACTCACATTTTGTTATGTTAAAAATGGGGAATGTCCATATATATTGTATTATTGACGGGTGAATGTTGTTGAATTGTTAGAAATTACATTAACTATATAAATTTGGCATGGAATGAAATTAATTTTATCAATTCTGCAATGCTTGGGAAAAGTGGCATAAGTCAATTTCCTCTTTTTTTATTAGTTTATTAACAACTTACGGAACATCTGATCGCTTGGGAAAAGAGACATAAGTATTTCTCCCATTACAATCATTCATACAGAAAAAAATCAAATTGACATTAACCAGTGTGAAGACAGTTTTTTTTCCTTCTAATGTAAAATTAGGCGTAACATTTTTGACTTGTGCCACTTTTCCCGAGCACTACAGAATTAATATCACATTTTTCACACCAACTAATCCTTTCTCGGCAATTTCTCATAGAATCCTCTTGCTTCCTCTCCACAGGATTTTTTGAGTTGTTGAAGATCCTTGTACTTCTCCTTTGAAACTGGTAATGGACCTAAAAAGAGGAGAACAGAGCGAAATATTAAGAGCATGAAATGTTTGCAGTAACTATTCTCGTTTTTATTCCAATAAAAAAATTTCATTTACCGGTACCTTTGTATGTTTTTTCTGGTAAGATGAACTCTCTGCAATGTGAAGAAGCAACTTGTCGTAGCGATCCAGGGGTGTTCACTACACTCTCCTCCCATGATCCATTATAGGTGGTCCTATACATAAAAAATCTAGGATGTGATCGGTCTGCAACAATTTATTTCACTGGTCGTGTTACGAAGGGACACTTGCGAAGATATTTCTTCTCCAGAAGTGCTGACAAGTTTCGAACAAGGCTTTGGTCCACCTGTGTTACTGTGAAAGGACAAGTTTTTTGCCTTGCTGATTGTAGTTCCTGGATCCAGTCGTCTGGCAGTTCAGCTCTTCATGCTGATTAACTAGCCCAAAATTTTTATCGCACGCTATGTACGAGCGACCACGTATTGGGAAAGTTATTTTGATTCAGTGTAATCTGTGAGTGTGATGTGCAATGTAATGCATTAGTCTAAAAACAGTCCAATTCTTGTTCTGGCCACAAGGTGAATCACAAAATATCTCAAGATATCGAACATTTTGATTCATATGGCACATGATGAAGTGATGCAAAAATGAACATACTTCATTTGCACCTTTATTAGCAATGGTTTCGTTATTAGCATAAAAAGTGACTCTTTAGTTGATAGAACGTGAATTTTAAAACTGTAAAATCCAAGCTGTCTGCGATATTATTAGGTAGATTCAAATTTTTTGATAGTCCATAGCTATTGCTTCCCGTTCCGAACATTTTTCACTGTTTATCCGAGCTGCTCTTTTCCTTGTATAGAAAACATCGGCCTTCAATTTATGTATTCTGTTGGCTGTGGTAAGATCCTGTATTTTCTTCTCAACTAATTTATGTTCATTATCAGACACTAGAACATTAAGTAATTTTTTCTTCAGAGATTCAACTTCTGTTAAAACTCATCACATACACTACAGGTATCAATTCTGGGATAACCAAACTTTGTTAAATTTTTCATTAAATATTGCAATAAACTTCTGATAAGAAACATTCTGTCTCCCTTTATATGACAAAATATGATCACACACAGCTTTCAACGTATCCTCACTTAGACGATTTTTTCTGTTTTTGTGGCTACCTCGGCGATCTTTGGGTGAGACTCCTTCTTTCAAGTACCGGTACCTCTGAATTACTTCTCGCCTCTTCTTGGGTAATTCCATGCACCGACACAAAAGCTTTGCTGCATACAGGGACTTCAATCACTGCATCCTCCCTCTTAACCCGTACCTAACTACATAAATGACGCCATAACTAAAGTTAATGATGACTTGAATTCTATATCCATATGGTCGAAAACGCACGGACTTAATTTAAATGCAAGTAAATCGCAGGCAATCTTAATAGAACATCAAAGATCAAAGTGTGACAAACAAAATTTGCCACCGATAATTGTAAATAATACTACTATTCCATACAGTACGACTGTGAAGAACCTTGGTATTTATATGGATTGTCACCTGGAATGGAATGAACAAGTGAATCACACTTCCAAAAAAATATTTTCTATTATTCACTCATTAAAGCGACTGAAGCTCTTTCTTCCCGATAAATTAAAATTAATCCTTGTACAAACACTCGTGATGCCACACTTTGACTACTGCGATATTATATTAAGTAACCTAAATGCAAATTTGAGCAGCAGGCTACAACGTGTGCATAATGCGTGCGTCCGTTATATTTGTAATATTCGTAAGTATGATCATGTTTCCCCGTCTTTCCAGACTCTGTCTTGGCTAAGGCTAAGCGATCGACGAGCCCTGCATTCTCTTGTTCTCTTGTTTCAAATTCTGCGCACCGCTACCCCAATCTATTTGGCTTCTCGTTTTCAAAATTTATCCGCATATCATCAGCTAAGTACAAGATCTCAATATAACAATTTACTCATTATATCCTACCACAAGACATCTTTATATTCTTCATCCTATACAGTTTCAGTTGCTAGAAATTGGAACTCGCTTCCGAGTGATATAAGGGGTTGTTGGACAATAGCTTCATTTAGGTCAAAATTACATAAATTCTTACTTAACAGATGAATTGCTGATTAATATTTGTTACTTATAATGAAACTAACATCTGTCCATTCTTATTATTATTATCTTTAATTTCTCTAAATAGATTTATAAAACCTCTAATGGCAATTACATTAATATTCTCATTATAGAAACAGAAATATATATATTCTCCCTATAACATAGTCCTAGTAAGCTTATATTAAATTAATTTTCATCATTTTACTAGCTATCTCAAATATTAAATTAATTATAATTCATTGAATTAAATTAGCTCATAAATTAAGTTACTACTTTACCTTATAGATTTATCTAAATTTAAATAAATGTGTAGTGAAGATTATTGCTGGAGAACCTTTTAAGTGTAGTGAAAATATTTGTAATTTAAATTTATGTATTGTATTGATTAAGGCTGGTTGAGTGGAAGAGAAGGCCTTATGGCCTTAACTCTGCCAGCGAAAATAAAACATTATTATTATTATTATTATTATTATTATTATTATTATTACCTTGTAACCATAAGAATTGTCGTGAAATGCAGCATCCTCCTCAGGTTTCCTAAGTCTTCTGCGTTTTATTGAGTTTACTGCAATAAGTCCACTAAGATACGAATTTTGTTCATTGTGTGTTAACTTGTTGAAATTTTTAATAATCTGGTCTCTGGCAACTATTGGTATAACTTGAAAGCACTTATATCTTACACATTTACAATCCTCACCAGTCTCATTGCTCTGAGCTAGGAGTTTTTTTAACATCAGTTAATCTACCCAGTCTAGGTCGTATCTTGGCCTGTGCAGATTTTGCCTGGCTTTCCTGACTAATGGAAGACATTTTTCACAAACTTCTACGTTGAAATTTAATAGCTCTGTAATACTGTGAAACTAACTCACAATTAAACATTAAGCCAAACACCACAGTCATTTAAACAAAACAAAATAATGTGTACATTTTCTAAGCATCTGGAAAGAATAATTAGCTTAATTATGATTACAAGATTGTACATATCGTATAGCAATGGACATTCCCCCTTCTTCAGTATAAACCTTTGGACATTCCCCTTCTTTTAAAAAAGTAGAAAAACAACAAGACCTGGTATATTTGTGACCGTGCATGTTATTGCTTGGAAACGTTAGTGAAACAAAGTACATTGAATAAAGAAACGGATGGTGCTAATATCTCAATTTTTGACAAAAGTGGACATTCCCCCTTATTGCTAATAGCCCTTCATATCTTGTTGCGTTGCTCAGGTAGAAGCACATTTCAGTACATGTAATCGTGTTTTCGTTTATTGCGATCCGCTTCGGAGGCCATTTTGTTATTTTTATTTATAAAAAGTCTGTGCGGTCTGAATAGAAGTGCGCCCTGAGCAAAGACATGGGCTGACGTCTACGTTATTTCCATCCGCCTCCTCAGCAGAGGAAGCTAACCACAGGAATGGCATTAAAGTGCGGATCACGAGGGGAGTGCACAGGGATAAGAAGGAAAGAACGTACAGATAAAGGACATAAAAAGGAAAGGAAGCAATAAAATAAATAAGAACATAAAGGCGAAAAGAGAAGGGAAGCAAGTTTGAATATGTAAAGAATTCCAAAGAGAGAGTGATAAAAGACAAAAAGAAGGCGATCAAATAAATGTAATGCATGACACGGGTGAGACGGGTAGAAGAAAGACGGTGAGGAAATGGGAAAGAAGATAAAGAGATAATACAGTTTTTTGTTTATTTTCCGTCTTGACTTATTACGATGTTAACTCAAAAATATTTTGTGCGAGATCGTGCGTATTTGCTTGGTTTCCGCACAAAACCAATCCGCGGTAAGTCTAAAATTCCACATTCAGTATTCCCAACCGAACACACCTCTTCTTACCGCTTAAGTGACATATTGATTTTACTGCTTTAGGCTTTTAACATATTATTTTTAGAAACGTTCGATATAGTAATAATTATAAATTGGAAATTTACCACTGTAATTTCACCTAATTATTGTTTTTAAATATTTGCAAAAATTAAGTAAACTCTACAACTCAAACTAAATTTACTGCATTCGTGATGCAAGTAACATTAAGGAAGCCGTGAAAAAATCAACAAACTTGCCGATGTTATTACTGCAATATGTTATATAAATAATATTGTTAAAATATTAAAATGAAAAATAAATCATTACATAACCTTACCGTTTGTTTTAAGTTCGCATTTATGGACTGGGGGAAAAGAAAGACAGACGTATATCACGGCTTGTTGGAGTATAGTAAACACAGAAAACATTTTAAAGGAACAATGTTGAAGATAGATATTTTTGTTTTACAAATTTGCCGTCATTGAACAGAAACCAAGATGGAGATTTCATTGCAACTAATTAGAAATTCCTCTTTCAGGTGTGTAATAAACGATCTTCGCACAAAATAATGTACGATACACGAGCGGTATGTTTTCTTTCAATTCTCGGAAATTAAAAAAACTACGTTTCGCTTTTTCAAACTTTTCCTCGAACATGAAAACTTCAACATACCGCTCTTGTAACGCATATTACTATTGTTAACACATTTATTTTCCTTATGAACGTTTTCGCCCTATTGTGGGCATCTTCAGACAAAGATATTTGTACCTAAATTGCATAATATATGTTAAAGTACACAAATTAATTAGTTAAAGTATATGAATACATTTAAAAATATTTTCTAAAAATATACTAAAACACAGCAACAAATTATGTAATAAATATGCATATTTAATGTCATATTCTTCATGTTAGCTGGAGATTGTGAACAAGTTATTTTATTAGATTAAAATATGTAATGACTCAAATAAATACTTGTTAAAAGATAAGCCTCTTAAATTAAATGTGCATATTTTAACATGGTATGACACAGAAAATAGTACATATATAATTTAAAAGCATCTTCAATGTGTTGAAATCAAGGGGAGAAAGGTTTATGGGATCCTATTTGACTGTTGTGGAAAAATGGTGTAAATAAAGAAGGACTTAGGATTGGCGACGAAGGTTTTGGGAGTATAACATGGATGTTTGTATAAACTAAATTGATGTCATGATAATCTGTTAAACCATAATGTTTATATATGCATTATTGCAATAGTAATAAAGTTAACTTGTTACGATGGATAATATTAAGTTGTTGTGGTCGATATTGTATTGCTATGACGATTCGTTGTATAACAATTATGACGAAAAGTGAAGATCGAGGAGAAATTAAAGAGGTGAGAGAGAAAAGGAGACGTATGAGGAAGAGAGAAAGAAGAATAGAAATAACAAAGAAAATAAGTAATTAAAAAAGCTGAAAATAGGGAAAAATAATAAGAGAAATTGAAAGAAAAGGACAAAGCTACCCAAATAAAGCCCCTGGGAGGATCTTAGGAGAAATCAGCATGAAGTATCAGTGGGATAGAAGTGCTAATTTCTGATCACATTTGTTTCCTGGAACATTTGTTAGAGGCTGAACATCAGAGACATACGGGAAAGGAACCTCCAACCTTCTGAATTGCAGAACAATGCCATAGCCGCGATCCTACGGCGAGATCCATGAATAAAATGGAGAGAAAAAGAATAAAATGATTAGAAACAGGAAAAAAAAAGAAATGGAGGTAAATAAAATTATGGGTATAAGATTTTTTAGGCTTTCACAATGTCTGTGATCAGAATTAGTCTTTTGGGTATTCCACAGTGTCTGGAACTTGACATTTACAACGTTTCGGAATTACATACAGGTTCCGTCATCAGGGCAGATAGGTCGCCTAATTTGGTCTTACATTTCTGCACTGACGTTGGGAATGTCAAGTTCCAGAACACTGTGAAATACGCAAAAGTATAATTTTGAATATGACGATTACTACGACGATGATTATTATAATAATACAATGATAAAGCTTATCATATCGGTGAGTGATAGCTGTATCGATTAAGAAAATTATGACAATAACAACATCAATGATAATGGCGAAGATAATGTCGTCGACGGAGGCGATGACGATATTGTCGGTGACGACAAATATTAGGAGGGCGGTGGTGGTGATGATGATGATGATGATTTTTATAATTACTATTATTATTATTATTATTATTATTATTATTATTATTATTATTATTATTATTATTCGAAGAGGTGGAACAATTCAAATATCTTGGAGCAACAGTAACAAACATAAATGACACTCGGGAGGAAATTAAACGCAGAATAAATATGGGAAATGCCTGTTATTATTCGGTTGAGAAGCTTTTGTCATCTAGTCTGTTGTCAAAAATCTGAAAGTTAGAATTTATAAAACAGTTATATTACCGGTTGTTCTGTATGGTTGTGAACTTGGACTCTCACTTTGAGAGAGGAACAGAGATTAAGGGTGTTTGAGAATAAGGTTCTTAGGAAAATATTTGGGGCTAAGAGGATGAAGTTACAGGAGAATGGAGAAAGTTACACTACACAGAGCTGCACGCATTGTATACTTCACCTGACATAATTAGGAACATTAAATCCAGATGTTTGAGATGGGCAGGGCATGTAGCACGTATGGGCGAATCTAGAAATGCTTATAGAGTGTTAGTTGGGAAGCCGGAGGGCAAAAGACCTTTGGGGAGGCCGAGACATAGATGGGAAGATAATATTAAAATGGATTTGGTGGAGATAGGATATGATGGTAGAGACTGAATTAATCTTGCTCAGGATAGGGACCAATGGCGGGCTTATGTGAGGGCGGTAATGAACTTCGGGTTCCTTAAAAGCCAGTAAGTAAGTAAGTAAGTAAGTATTATTATTATTATTTATTATTATTATTATTATTATTATTATTATTATTATTATTATTATTATTATTATTATTATTATTAGTATTATTGCAATAGCGGCGATGGTTATGATGATGACTAAATGGTGATAATGACGTCATGATAGCATGACTATAACAATGACAATGATTATGGCGATGATTATGTCAATGACTGCAATCACAACTATGGCACTGATTTCGATTACATGAAGATTATGACAGAAACCATATGAGTGACGAAGAAAATGGTAATAATGACTACCCCAACTGTGACAGTGAAGACGAAAATAATATAAGTGACGATGTTAATGATTAGTGGCGTTTAAAAGATGAGTGAAGATGAAAATAATGACATGACGATGAAAATGTTGACAGTGACGACGAAAAAGATCAGGATGACGATAATAATGATTAGTGGCGTTGAAAAGCTGAGTGAATTTGAAAATATTGACTGACGATGAAAATGATGACAATGACGATGAAAATGATGACAATGACGGCTAGAATTATGTCAGTGACGGCGAAAATGATAAGGGTAACAATGGAAATCATATAGTGACGTTGAAAAGATGAATGATGATGGAAATGATGACATTGAAGGCTGGAATAATAAGGGTGATGATGGAAATATAACAGTGACGATAAAAATTTGAATGAGTATGAAAATGATGACAGTGAATGCTGAAATAATAAGGGTGATGATGGAAATATAACAGTGACGGTAAAAATTTTAATAACTGTGAAAATGATGACAGTGAAAACGGAAATGATGACAGTGATAATGGAAATGGTTACAGTGACGGTTAAAAGATTACTGATGACGAAAATGATGAGGGTGACTAGAGACGACTAAAATTAAGACGGTAACGACGAAAATAATAAGGATGATGATGGAAATGATAATACAGACGATGAGAAGATGGCAGTGTCGAAGAGACAGTGGCAGCTAAAAAGCTAAGGGTAAGACTGGAAGTGATAATAGTCACATTCAGGAGATGGCAGTAACGATGAATATGAAGTAACGACGAGAATGATAAAGGTGACGTTGGAAATGGTAATAGTAACAATAAAAAAGATGAGTGACGATGAGAATGATGACAGTGACGACGAAAATGATAAGGGCAACAATGAAAAAGGTAATATAGACTGTGAAAATGATCACAGTGACGACGAAAATGATAAGGGTAACAATGAAAACGGTAACGTAGACAATGAAAAAATGAGTGACCATGAAAATGATGACAGTGACAACTAAAATGATAAGGACAACAATGAGAAAGATAATATAGACAATGGAAAGATGAGTGACTATGAAAATGATGACAGTGACAACTAAAATGATAAGGACAACAATGAGAAAGATAATATAGACAATGAAAAGATGAGTGACCTTGAAAATGATGACAGTGACAACTAAAATGATAAGGACAACAATGAGAAAGATAATATAGACAATGAAAAGATGAGTGACCTTGAAAATGATGACAGTGACAACTAAAATGATAAGGACAACAATGAGAAAGATAATATAGACAATGAAAAAAATGAGTGACCTTGAAAATGATGACAGTGACAACTAAAATGATAAGGACAACAATGAGAAAGATAATATAGACAATGAAAAGATGAGTGACCTTGAAAATGATGACAGTGACAACTAAAATGATAAGGACAACAATGAGAAAGATAATATAGACAATGGAAAGATGAGTGACTATGAAAATGATGACAATGACAACTAAAATGATAAGGACAACAATGAGAAAGATAATATAGACAATGAAAAGATGAGTGACCTTGAAAATGATGACAGTGACAACTAAAATGATAAGGACAACAATGAGAAAGATAATATAGACAATGAAAAGATGAGTGACCTTGAAAATGATGACAGTGACAACTAAAATGATAAGGACAACAATGAGAAAGATAATATAGACAATGAAAAGATGAGTGACCTTGAAAATGATGACAGTGACAACTAAAATGATAAGGACAACAATGAGAAATATAATATAGACAATAGAGAGATGAGTGACCTTGAAAATGATGACAGTGACAACTAAAATGATAAGGACAACAATGAGAAAGATAATATAGACAATGAAAAGATGAGTGACCTTGAAAATGATGACAGTGACAACTAAAATGATAAGGACAACAATGAGAAAGATAATATAGACAATGAAAAGATGGGTGACCTTGAAAATGATGACAGTGACAACTAAAATGATAAGGACAACAATGAGAAAGATGATATAGACATTGGGAAGATGAGTGACTACGAAAATGATGACAGTGACAACTAAAATGAGAAGGACAACAATGAGAAAGGTAATATAGACAATGGGAAGATGAGTGACTATGAAAATGATGACAATGACAACTAAAATGATAAGGACAACAATGAGAAAGATAATATAGACAATGAAAAGATGAGTGACTATAAAAATGATGACAGTGACAACTAAAATGATAAGGACAACAATGAGAAAGATAATATAGACAATGGAAAGATGAATGACTATGAAAATGATGACAATGACAACTAAAATGGTAAGGACAACAATGAGGAAGATAATATAGACAATGAAAAGATGAGTGACCTTGAAAATGATGACAGTGACGACGAAAATGATAAGAGCTACAATGAAAACGTTTAGGCCTATATAGACAATGAAAAGATGAGTGACCATGGGGATGATGATGATGATGATGATGATGATGATGATGATGATGATGATGATGATGATGATGATGATGATGATGGTAGGAGACGAGATGGAGTATAAGGTACCTTTAATTTTATAGATATTTCACTAAAATATTTACCTATATTTTGACAAAATTCCACACGAAGGAAGAGACACTTGTGGAAATGCAAACTGAATCCAAGTGTTAAAACCATAGCTGATGGAAATAATGCACTATCGAATACGCTGTGACAGTTGGATGGACCTGGTGAAAGAATAATCGAATGCACGCGCGAGAGTGCATTATGCTGGAAAAGATGCGACGATGTCAGGGTATGAACCAGAGTCTCTCGGGTTGACAGCCACTAAGCGACAACGAAACATGTTTAATGCATGACATGGATATAATCAAAACTTGACACTGATATGGAGGCCCCGTCGCGGTAAAAATATTTCTGTATTTGCATATACACGGCCGTTGAATGCCGAGCTTTTAACATCACTTGTCACGGCACCATTTTTACCTCTACTTTAATTGTCTTAATTGAAACTTACGCAGTTAATGCATCGCGTAATTTCAAACACTTGTTTCAAAATAAATTGTCATCCTTTTAAAGCCACTTTGACATCACAGTTTAAAAAAATACACTCAAAACATCAAAATCAAATAGCTTAAAATACATGTGTTAGTACTTTCGGGCTTTCCACACCGAATAGCGGGGTTCATGTCCAGTTGGGATATTATATTGGATCATATCCTTGATTAAATTACCCTTTTATTGCTTTATATTGTTAGATTTGCACTGTTCTAGGCTTCTATAGTCAACACTATAACACATAAATAGAATGTGAAAGGTAATATGTTTTTTTTATTTTCGCTGGCAGAATTACATTAGGACTTCACTTTCACTCAACCACCCTTCATCAATAACTACAGTAATGAAATATACAGGGTGGAAGAGAAATAACCATGCAGAATGAAAGGGACAATAATAATAATAATAATAATAATAATAATAATAATAATAATAATAATAATAGTAATAGTACTAGTAGTAGTAATAATATTAATAATAATATATTTAATCTGGCAGAGCTAAGGCCAGTAGGCCTTCTCTTCCGCCCAGCCAGACTCTAATTCTAATATTGAATACAATTGGTGATATAATTATTACATTAATATCTAGGCCATAAAACAACATGAAAGTAAATAATGAAAGTTGGATAAGTAATGTTAGTGTGACAATAATAAACATTGGTAAGAAATAGTGATGATAATGATGATGATGATGATGATGATGATGATGATGATGATGATGATGATGATGATGATGATGATGATGATGATGATGAGATAATTTAAATATTTATTCTGTCATAAATTTGGAGTCCCAACAACAACAATTAAGGAAATTTGTGTGGTAGCTTTGAAGGGTTCTCTGCAGATTTTACGGTGACATTTGTATTTCAATTCAAATTATAGTTGAATTTTCTCAGTCCATTTTTTTATCTGTATTTCTATAAATTTTCATTATGTGAAATATTATCTACTGCAAATTTTAGTTTCTGGTAAATAAATTTCTTGTAAGACATTTTAATGTAATTTTAAATGTTACTGTTTAACATTCTTTTGTCTTTGGCAAGTTGTATTATATATATATATATATATATATATATATATATATATATATAAATATAATCATTAAACATTGAGAAACCTGAAAGAGCTATTATTGTTAACAAGAATTGTTAGAAAAATATTTCCTTAGTCTACTCTTAAATTGGTTTGATGTCTGACAGTCCCTGACATTACTCGGTAGGGAATTCCAAAGCCGAGGAACAGCCACAGTGAAAGAAGATGAATATGAGGATGTTCGGTGGGAGGAATGGATAATATTGAGGAGTGTTGTGATCGTGTGTCTAGGTTATGATGGGTGGATAAATTTTGAAAACGAGACGCAAGATAGACAGGAGTGGAGAAATGCAATATGTGAAAGAGAAGGGAAAGACAGTGGATTTTTCTACGATCTTCTAGACGGAGCCAGGACAACATTTCGAGGGATGGTGTTACGTGATCACCCCGGCGAATATTGCAGACGAAACGGACGCACATATTATGAACACGTTGTAGTCTCTGCGCCGAAGTAACACTTAGGTCAGTAAACAGAATATCACAGTAATCGAAGTGGGACATCACGAGTGTTTGCACTAACAACTTTTTCAGGGAAAAGGATAGAAAATTCTTCAATCGTCTAAACGAGTGGATTAATGAGAATACTTTTTGCAGGTTTCTGCAACTTGAATGTTCCAATTTAAACTTTTATTCACATAAATACCTAGATTCTTTACTGATTCACTGAACGGAATTTCGGTGCCGTATATTTTGATCGGGGACAAATTTAGTATGGGAGTAGTGCTTAACAAACGTGAATAGCCCACAATGATTGATTGTGATTTTTCTGGATTTAGTTTAAGTCGGGATTTCCGTGTCCATGTCGAAATTGAGCCGAGATCGTCATTAATTTTAGTTATTGCATCATTTATTTCGTCAGTGTGGAATTTTATGTAGCCTATATTTGAAGGTCGTCGGCAGTACTTTAGAGATTCTGATATGTCGTTGATATAAATTGAAAATAGTAAAGGGCCTAGAACTGATCCCTGTGGTACACATGAAGGAATAGAAAACGTATATTACGTTTCGTGATTAAATGCACTATTAATTAGAAAATTATGATAGAAGTTTCAGCAGTCTGGCAACATCGCTGCTAATATTCGTCTTTCTGCTCGTAATAAAGATGTAAGAAGTCAACGAACTCAGATCTGGTTCTGTAAGCGAGCTTCCGTGTCTCCCTACGACGTTGCAATCTGTTCGCATGTTCAGTGGCTTGAAATTAGTGCTTTTTAAATTAAATTTATACGAAAACCGTCTACGTTATTGAAATACGCCAGGAGGATAAATTATTATTAGATTTTCTACCGATATGAACAAAAATCACAATCCTAGCAATAGTTACCGAATAAGAGGGTGGTAAACATCTGAGAAAACTATGAACTTTACACCTATATGGTATTACTCTTTTTGTTACATACAGCATGAGCTATTTGCTCTGGAAATCTGCAGAGCTATTTCACTTCCACTCTGTATAATACGTATTCAAATTATAAATAGTAACAATCCACTGAAAACTCTACAGCAATGACCTTGAGTTAAGTTTTAACGACTAGTGTTTATTTAGTTGCACCTGTTTAAGAGATAAAACCTATGCGAAGAAGTAATAATTGTGTATGTATTATGATAATAAACGATTGAAAGAATTTTAGTTGTTTTCTTTAAATGTCCAGGAATTTGATCGGAACAAGTATAACATTGTAAAATTTCTTTCCATAATGAAAATATGCTTTTTCGGACTAAATTTCTGTACATTTAAAGAACAAAACTAAATTTCTTTCAATTATTTATTATTAGGCTTCGTATTCCAGCTACCTACAAACTGGAATGAGGTTGCCTGAATCGTAATATAAGTGACGTCACAGCGCAGGTACAGGTACGTTCGTATACAAAATAGTTACGCATCCTCTGCCCTCTTCCTCTAGAAAGTAAAAATCGGGACGCAGTCGTAGTGAGTAGTCTTATCGATCACTGCCCTTACTAGTCGTGTTATTTAAATAACTACATCTTTGTGGCTGATTAAGGGGAGAGGATGGTATTTTTTAAAACTTTTTTCATATTTGGTGTAAATTATTAATTTTTTTGTGTGTAGAGAGCTCATAGCTGTGGCAAACAACCAAATAAAAATATTTTGAAAAAAAAATTATTTGGGGGCCCAAATTTGAAAAAATATATATACCCAATGCAGGATTGTACTAAAACCGATATATCTAAACCGTTTTTAAAGATAGATTCAAATAGTTTTTGCAATGTATTTGCAAAAGTATCTTCTACAAAGTGTCTGTAACAGAAGTTTGACATTAATCCCTACGTTTGTAAAATAAACAATTAAAATTTAGTAACAATTATCTGATTTCCTTTCTTGCAAACAAACGGACGTATTTTTTAAATGAAATCAATTAACAAAATTCTGTTGCGGAGAAATTTTCCTAACAGTCTAAAGACTGTGTGTTCTAAATTTCATGCATGTATCTTTAATAGTTCAGAAATTATATTCAATTTCTCTGGCAATATAGCAAAAAAAAAAATGAAGTTACTGGAAACCGATAAAAGCGGGCGTGTGATTTAAAAATCCATAGCGCAGGAAGTTTAAAAATGACGTCTCAACATCCGATAAGGGCACAAATACCCACAAAACGTTATGCAATGCATTCCACGCATATCAAAGGGTATTTTAAAGAAAAAAAAAAATTGAAAATTTAATTTACCGGAAACAACAATAAAAGTGTGCGAGTGATTTAAAAATCCGTAATGCAGGAAGTTTAAAAATGGCGATCCACAAATATCACAGAGAATTTTAAAGAATTTTTTTTAATTTAGTAATTTTTCATCAAAAATACCATCCTCTTCCCTTAAAGGTTCATTGCAGAGGTAAAATGCCTTAGGTAAGACGCTCAAGCGTGTAATATTGCAGAGGATAGTTGAGGATATTTGAATATTTTCACTGTCAGTATAGACAACATTACATGTAAGAGTGTAAAGTAAACGTAAAAGTGACAAAAACAGTGCACTGAAAGAACTGCAATACCAAAAGACACAGAAAGTGTGTTGAACGTAATCTAAAAGCACCAGTACCATCACAATCTGAATATTATGAAGATATTAACCCGACGTTTAGCATGGATTTGTGTAACCTACCATGATGTTCAGTGAAAACATCCCAATTAATAAAATGTGTAATCAAGATGTATAATAAATTTAATTATCTACATTTTAGGAAATTTCTAGAAAAGTACATAGAAAATTATAGTGATAAGCGATACAGCAATATCCTAATGAAATACGAATAAATATCAGTGAGTCTGCCTGGAGAGAAATAAAAAATAGGTTGCAACCGCCAAATTACTCTTCAAGGAACGACCACTCATATAAATTGAGGGAAAGAAGACAGAGGACGGACACTGGAAAGTTTTCTTTTCTCAATCGTACTATCAGGGACTGGAATGCTTTACCTGCAGACTTACTAAAGGCTTTACCAACAACCAAAAACGTATTTAAACATAGGCTTAAGGACTTCACTAATAGACGATAATTATACACAGTATGTAAAGGATGTAAATGATATTTTGTTATTGAAGTGTTGTATCAGTGAAGAATTATGTTGTGTCAGTGAAGTGTGTTGTGTCAGTGAAACGTGTTCTGTCAGGGAAGCTTTATAGTTTATAGTAGCAGTGCAAAGTATTTGAACAGTGAAATGTTTTTGAAGTGTAAGTGAAATCAGGATAGAATCAGTGAAATGTGTCGTAGTTCCAGTGCAGTGAGTGAGTTGACAGCGAAATGAGTGTAATGTGGAAAGGTACTTGTGCAGATATGAACATATCATACTCGTGGGTTTTAGTTCGAACTTAGATTTAAGATACAAATTAGATTTATTTTAAATGTTATTTTAAGTGATCGTGCTTCATTTAATTTAGCATATTCCCTATTATTATTATTATTATTATTATTATTATTATTATTATTATTATTATTATAAATTATTGTTAGTATTAATTATTGGTATTATTATTAAGTGTATTTTAATTAATAAGTTTATTATTGTCATTATTGAGTGTAATTAGTTACCACTGCCACCGGGTATATACCCATTGCAGTGTGAATAAATACATACATACAATAGGAATATCTTGTACTACATCATGCACCAAAAGCAATTCTTCTCCATATCCACAGCAATTCTAAATGAGACAGTGGGACAAGCGGGATAGCTTCAAATACTTGAGGTGTAGGCCTACTATAAGCAGTAACATGAGCTGCTGTCAGGAAGTCAAAAGGAGGATAGCAATGGCCAAGGAAGCTTTTAATAGAAAAAGGAGCATCTTCTACGGACCTCTGGAGACAGAAAACTAAGGGAGAGATTAATGAAGTGCTTTGTGTCGAGTGTGGCATTGTATGGCACAGAAACATATATATTACGACGAAGTGAAAAGAAGCAACTAGAAGCATTTGAAATTGGATATGGTGAAGAATGGAGCGTGTAAAATGGACAGACAGAATAAGAAATGACGCTATCCTAGAAATAGTGGGTGAAGAAAGAATAATGTTGAAACTTATCAGGAAGAGAAAAAGAAATTGACTTGGTCACTGGCTAAAAAAAAAAAAAAAAAAAAAAAAAAAAAAAAAAAAATTCTACTGATGGATGCACTGAAAAGTATGGTTACCGGGAAAAAAATTTCTGAGCAGAAGAAGACATAAAATTATAGACAACTAGTGGCTTCTGCAGTAAATGCTGCAAACTAAGTTCATTAGACGTTAAAATAAACATTTTTCAGATTTATTTTCAATGAAGAAATACCGGATATTTTGAAAGTTATTTGCTTCCATAATAATGAAACATACTCCCTCTGAATGGTTTTTATGCCAAATAGTTTTTCTTGAACCTATGTATCCTATGTATCTCGAGTTTCAACGCGAAAACGCAAGTAACAATGTCAGGGCGATCAATGGGTTTTTCATGTGGGAGTAAAGCAGTAGCTATTTCAGGTCGTTGTCTATTGTAAAAGTTAGGTTTGCTGTGCTTTGAACAATAGAAATAGCATTTTGGTATAGCTGCTGCATGTAGAGCTTGAAATGTAGAGGGTAAAATCATTTTATCCTGCTAAGAGATCTTGCTGAAATGAGCGGGAAACTACAAAATTTTGTAGGCCTCTTATTTTCTCAGTAAGTAATACTGTCTTTCCTTAGGAACTGTAATTTTGCGCTCTCTCGAGCCAATACTGAAGAGAATGAGGCATATAATATCTACACCACTCCGCCATTAGGTATATGAAAAAAAAAAAACCCAATCCCACTTGATTAATAACTATAAAAATATTTCATTTTTAATAACAATATTATTACCTTACGTAAGTTTTGTAGTTTTATATATATATATATAATAGCCGCCACTCAGTAAATTATGGAAATGAAGATCTAAGTTAACATATTCTCTACATCTACTTATATAACCCCAAAACTTTTCACTTTTATATCATCAATATAGCATTAATATGTATAATTAATGGAAAATAGTCACATCATGGCATTAACTCTAATAATATTTCTTTTTTAATGGTAATACTGTCATCAAACCACCTCAAGTTTTGTAGATTTTAATATCCAATACACAGCTGTACTCAGAAAGTTACACACCGCAGAATCAGACCTGTAAATTATTTTTAGTAACTCTCCAAGTTTTTAATAACCAATTGAATTTGAACTCTAAATATGTCAGCAATCCTGCAGGTCATGGCCTTCGTGTAATATTGTTTATTGTAGTGTGTGTTTTGTTTTATTCTGAAATTACGACCATGTTGAAATGCAATTAGTTCTCAAAACTGAAGAAAGATGGATTTTAGAAAATATGAAAATATTGTAGGAAAATTGATATTTCACTGAAAACTACTATTTCTCTGAAAAACCTTGGGTTCCAAGCTTCAAAATGAGGGGTCATTTATTAAAATCCGTTCAGCCGTTTTCCCGTAATTTCCATTACCAGTTCAAATTATATATATATATAGATGTTAAGATATGTGGATCGTATGAGGAGACTAAGAGGAAGGCGTTAAAGAGAGAAGATTTGAGGGTGCTGGGTTTGCACTGAAAGGCGTGCCCTTGGGCAGAAAACTATGAATACATGTTTTTAAAGTAAAGCAAATTTCACGTTTCTGTATTCGGCGGGTAGGACTAAAGCAATGCAAGAAAAATAGGGGTCTCATCTTGAACTGGACTAGACCAGGATAGAATAACTATATTGCTGCATATTTTATTAAACCTGAAATGTTGCCAACGATGGACACTGGTATTGTATTGGTAGCAGTTATTAATCACTATTCTGCATATTAGGTAACTATAAATAAAATTTACAACTTAATGGCTATTTCTGTTGGTTATATATGGGGTAAGGGGAAGAAAGGGTACAGTGGTTGGAGAGCATGGAAAAAAAAAGACTACAGCTTATTCTGAAAGCAGTTCTGCAGAACATAGGAGAAAGCTGCAGAAAATACCCTCAGAAAAGAAAAAGAAGTAAGGCGAAGTGTAGGAGGGTAGAGGGTGGAAGAGGAGAAAGGGGAGGGTTTTGGGAAAGGAGGGGTTGTGAAATTTTTTCCTCCTCGCCGTATTATTTTTCTTCTTCTCATCTCATTAATTTTGTTTCTACGTCATTTGAAGAAGGAAGGGGTTGGTGGCAGATCTAGGGGTCTTCTGATGAGGGGGGTGTAAGGAGACTGCAGACCAACCAATCCGACGCCGGCGTCTCGAAATATTGATCTTCCTCAGCGTCGTCGCCGTCCCCCCTTGCGAGCCAGAGAATGAAGGAGTTGCTCGCCAACGGCGAGATACTTGGCCGTCCGCGCGCAACAGCGGCACAAGTCTGTCCCCCAAGACACTGGCCGCCCGCAGAGGAGCGCCATTCGTGTCCAGGTACGCAACACGGCGGGCAGGGCTCGATTCTCGGCAGACACGTCTCCCTTCTAGTGTGTGTAACTTGGGTGGCCAACACAAGCTGTTGCAGTGTGGTTAGCACTCCGTGTTATCAGCGCTCGTAACGCCTCATCTTCATCTCTGCTCTGTATTTCTGTATTCGTCTCCTTCTTCTGGTCTTCTGTCATAGTCCTCCTCCTGACAGGAAGTGAATATTCACCGCTTCCACAGAGAACAAGTGTGTGTCCTTAACCGTGTGGTTATCCTGTGTTGCTTGTAACAACAATCTCAGACAACGTTACTCTCTATCACTTCAGATGTTTGCTACTTCTTCTTCCTCTTCTTCATGTAATACCAGTATTACTTATTCTCCTCGCCATACATCATCATCATTGTCTTCTTGTTTTAACAAAAGGCAATGAAAAGCAGTAAAACACATTCACAATGCAAGGCTATGATTTAAACTTCTCATTCTATGAGTACTGTTCCACCTAACACTACTACTAATATTACTACCCATACTGTCATAGTGCTACTACTGTTACTTTTACTACTAGTACCGGCTAGTACTACAGTCATTATTGTTACAATATTACAAGATACAAATATTTATTACTACTATTGTAACTACTGTACAGCGTTATTACAGCCGCTATATCGTTGCTGCTACTACTGTTACTTTTACTACTAGTACCGGCTAGTACTACAGTCATTATTGTTACAATATTACAAGATACAAATATTTATTACTACTATTGTAACTACTGTACAGCGTTATTACAGCCGCTATATCGTTTCTGCTACTACTGTTCCTTTTACTACTAGTATCGGCTAGTACTACAGTCATTATTGTTACAATATTACAAGATACAAATATTTATTACTACTATTGTAACTACTGTACAGCGTTATTACAGCCGCTATATCGTTGCTGCTACTACTGTTACTTTTACTACTAGTATCGGCTAGTACTACAGTCATTATTGTTACAATATTACAAGTGATACAAATATTTATTACTACTATTGTAACTACTGTACAGCGTTATTACAGCCGCTATATCGTTGCTGCTACTACTGTTACTTTTACTACTAGTATCGGCTAGTACTACAGTCATTATTGTTACAATATTACAAGTGATACAAATATTTATTACTACTATTGTAACTACTGTACAGCGTTATTACAGCCGCTATATCGTTGCTGCTACTACTGTTACTTTTATTACTAGTATCGGCTAGTACTACAGTCATTATTGTTACAATATTACAAGATACAAATATTTATTACTACTATTGTAACTACTGTACAGCGTTATTACAGCCGCTATATCGTTGCTGCTACTACTGTTACTTTTACTCAAGTATCGGCTAGTACTACAGTCATTATTGTTACAATATTACAAGATACAAATATTTATTACTACTATTGTAACTACTGTACAGCGTTATTACAGCCGCTATATCGTTGCTGCTACTACTGTTACTTTTACTACAAGTATCGGCTAGTACTACAGTCATTATTGTTACAATATTACAAGATACAAATATTTATTACTACTATTGTAACTACTGTACAGCGTTATTACAGCCGCTATATCGTTGCTGCTACAACTGTTACTTTTACTACTAGTATCGGCTAGTACTACAGTCATTATTGTTACAATATTACAAGATACAAATATTTATTACTACTATTGTAACTACTGTACAGCGTTATTACAGCCGCTATCTCGTTGCTGCTACTACTGTTACTTTTACTACTAGTATCGGCTAGTACTACAGTCATTATTGTTACAATATTACAAGATACAAATATTTATTACTACTATTGTAACTACTGTACAGCGTTATTACAGCTGCTATATCGTTGCTGCTACTACTGTTACTTTTACTACTAGTATCGGCTAGTACTACAGTCATTATTGTTACAATATTACAAGATACAAATATTTATTACTACTATTGTAACTACTGTACAGCGTTATTACAGCCGCTATATCGTTGCTGGTACTACTGTTACTTTTACTACTAGTACCGGCTAGTACTACAGTCATTATTGTTACAATATTACAAGATACAAATATTTATTACTACTATTGTAACTACTGTACAGCGTTATTACAGCCGCTATATCGTTGCTGCTACTACTGTTACTTTTACTACTAGTACCGGCTAGTACTACAGTCATTATTGTTACAATATTACAAGTGATACAAATATTTATTACTACTATTGTAACTACTGTACAGCGTTATTACAGCTGCTATATCGTTGCTGCTACTACTGTTACTTTTACTACTAGTATCGGCTAGTACTACAGTCATTATTGTTGCAATATTACAAGATACAAATATTTATTACTACTATTGTAACTACTGTACAGCGTTATTACAGCCGCTATATCGTTGCTGCTTACTGTTACTTTTACTACTAGTACCGGCTAGTACTACAGTCATTATTGTTGCAATATTACAAGATACAAATATTTATTACTACTATTGTAACTACTGTACAGCGTTATTACAGCCGCTATATCGTTGCTGCTACTACTGTTACTTTTACTACTAGTACCGGCTAGTACTACAGTCATTATTGTTGCAATATTACAAGATACAAATATTTATTACTACTATTGTAACTACTGTACAGCGTTATTACAGCCGCTATATCGTTGCTGCTACTACTGTTACTTTTACTACTAGTACCGGCTAGTACTACAGTCATTATTGTTGCAATATTACAAGATACAAATATTTATTACTACTATTGTAACTACTGTACAGCGTTATTACAACCGCTATATCGTTGCTGCTACGACTGTTACTTTTACTACTAGTATCGGCTAGTACTACAGTCATTATTGTTGCAATATTACAAGATACAAATATTTATTACTACTATTGTAACTACTGTACAGCGTTATTACAGCCGCTATATCGTTGCTGCTACTACTGTTACTTTTACTACTAGTACCGGCTAGTACTACAGTCATTATTGTTGCAATATTACAAGATACAAATATTTATTACTACTATTGTAACTACTGTACAGCGTTATTACAGCCGCTATATCGTTTCTGCTACTACTGTTACTTTTACTACTAGTACCGGCTAGTACTACAGTCATTATTGTTGCAATATTACAAGATACAAATATTTATTACTACTATTGTAACTACTGTACAGCGTTATTACAGCCGCTATATCTTTGCTGCTACTACTGTTACTACCATTATTATATTACTGTATTACCATTACTACTACCACGGCTTTATTAATACTGCTACTAATATTATAATACTACTGCTACCACTAATACTACTACCATTACTACTAGACAATAAGAAAAGTACTATTGCTACTACCATTACTACCACAACTGCTAGAACTACTATTATAATACTACTGCCACTTACTACCATTAGTTCTAGTACCAGTAGTTCTAATATTATTGCTACTACTATTACTACTACTACCACTACTATTACTTACTTACTTACTTACTTACTTACTGGCTTTTAGGGAACCTGGAGGTTCATTGCCGCCCTCACATAAGCCCGCCATTGGTCCCTATCCTGAGCAAGATTAATCTAGTCTCCATCATCATATCCCACCTCCCTCAAATCCATTTCCATATTATCCTCCCATCTACGTCTCGGCCGCCCTAAAGGTCTTTTTCCTCCGGCCTCCGAACTAACACTCTATATGTATTCCTGGACTCGCCCGTACGTGCTACATGCCCTGCCCATCTCAAACGTCTGGATTTAATGTTCTTAATTATGTCAGGTGAAGTATACAATGCGTGCAGTTCTGTGCTGTGTAACTTTCTCCATTCTCCTGTAACTTCATTCGTCTTAGCCACAAATATTTTCCTAAGCAACTTATTCTCAAAGTGAGAGTCCAAGTTTCACAACCATAAAAAGCAACCGGTAATATAACTGTTTTATAAATTCTAACTTTCAGATTTTTTGACAGCAGACTGGATGATAAAAGCTTCTCAACCGAATAATAACAGGCATTTCCCATATTTATTCTGTGTTTAATTTCCTCCAGAGCATCATTTATATTTGTTATTGTTGCTCCCAGATATTTGAACTTCTCCACCCCTTCAACAGATAAATTTCCATTTCGTACAGTATTCTCGTCACGAGACATAATCATATACTTTCTTTTTTCTTGATTTACTTCCAAACCTATCTCTTTACTTGCTTCCAGTAAAATTACCGTGTTTTCCCTAATCGTTTGTGGATTTTCTCCTAACATATTCACGTCATCCGCATAGACAAGCAACTGATGTAACCCGTTCAATTCCAAACCGTCTCTGTTATCCTTGACTTTCCTAATGCCATACTCTAGAGCAAAGTTAAAAAGTAAAGGTGATAGTGCATCTCCTTGCTTTAGCCCACAGTGAATTGGAAACGCATCTGACAGAAACTGACCACTACTATTAGGCCTACCAACACACTACTACTACCACTGCCACTACTACTACTACTACTACTACTACCACCACCAATACCACTACCACTACTACTACAGTCCACATCTGTGGATTAACGGTTGGCACGTCTGACAGCTAAAGCAGGTGGCCCGGATTCGAATCCCGGTCGGGACAAGTTACCTGGTTGAGGTTTTTTCCGAGGTTTTTCCTCAACCCAAATTGAGCAAATGCTGGGTAACTTTCGGTGCTGGACCCCATACTCATTTCACCGGCATTATCACCTTAATCTCATTCAGACGCTAAATAACCTCAGATGTTAATACAGCGTCGTAAAATAACCTACTTAAATAAACTACCACTACTACTACTACTACTGTCATTATTACTACTATTTTAACTTACTATTATTATTATTATTACTAATACTATTGTTACTACTCTTATATTAACACAGTTGTTAATAATATTCTCTCTACGACTGTTACAAAAATAGTGCTATTATGTTTTTTGTACTAACTATTATTTTGTTTATACAATCTTCGTTCTTGTTGCATCTGGTTTTTATTCTTTACAATTTATGTCGGGAATTTTGTTTAATTAAGCCTATTCCTTTATTGTAATAATCTTCATTATTATCATCACCATTTCTTTCTCTCATGTCCTTCTACTTTTCATTCGTACCCTTCATTATCATCTTCTCCATTTTCTTCTTTTTTATCTTCCTCTCCTCTTGAGTTTTACAAATTTAATTATTCAACAAATGACGAGATGGAATGATTTTCTGCACGATTCTAAATGTAGATCACATAGTATTAAAGCATATTGTTTGGGTAGTAATAATTCTTGTTAAAAAATCTAGCGAATTCAGGTTCAGTTTTATGCAGAAAAATCTTCTTTCAGTAGAACGAGATATCTCTTCTTCTCTCTTATGTTAAAAAATAAAGAATAAATAATGTGATAGGCCTAACAATAAGTAGCAGGATATCTTTCCGTGTAATTAGACTTGCGAAACACCAATGGCAATTACTGTGATTCTCTTTTGTCCTCTGTTCTTCTTCTACTACCTCCACTGTGTTTACTTCCCTCTCTTTTCTTTTTGAATGATACGTGATATTATTAATCGAGGTGAGGGTCAGGTTATCCCGGAGAATTCAACCACTGGTTCAGTGGTAAATATTAGGGTGGTATTTAGACATTTCGCAGCAACGAGCGTATGTTTAAATCCCGGCTATCCACTGGTTACTTGTACAGAATTCAAAATATCCCATCGCTAACACTGGTTTAGAATACGAAAAACGCTGATCATCCACCGAAAGCCCGCGCTAAAAATGTCTATGAGTACGGCCCTAAGTTACTCCCATTTTCGGCTATTTCCCTTCCAAAATTCTGTTTAAGTTTATTTAACGAAATAGAACGATAAAATACGAAGTGAGACTAGTGACCAATAGGCTTGGAGCTCACATACATTCTCCCTTTCAACTCCGAATTCCTTGAATACGTCCTATCTTACCTTCCAATTCTTTTTTCCGTTTCCCCTTCATTCATTCTTTCTGACGCTTCGCCTTGCTCCATTATCTAATTGTTCGATATGGCGTAGACTTACTCATTCTATCTGTATAGTAATTATGTCATTCTTAAATCCAGCCTTACCTAACCTAAAAATCAGATACCTTGAACAAAAACGATTCACGCAATACATGAAAGCCCTGTCATATTTTTCTGGTCTTTACTGAAGCAAATGTTTCTTGATAGTTTTAAGGTGAAGGTACAGTTTTGAGTAGGCCTACTGAAAAGTTGTCAGCAATGCATAAGTCTGTAAGCTTGAAATTTCATTTGTCCAATATACATTATTATTTTAAATTCTATATCTTCAGTGGACATATTTATTATTTTAATTAATATTTTCAAGTCCAATTATTTAAATTTTATTAGGTCAAAATAATTTTAATGAAACAATAAGTGTTAAACTAATAGTTCTAGGCAAATTTGTTCACAAGTATAGTTGCACGCAGAATTTCACTGAAATATCTAAAAAAACTGTTTGAGTCGTCAGAGAAATTGTTTTAACAAGCACAAGTTACGGGTGCGATTTTATATTGACTATTGAACTTGTCTGATGCTTTTCCAATTCACTGCGGTCTAAAGCAAGGAGATGCACTATCACCTTTACTCTTTAACTTTGCTCTAGAATATGTCATTAGGAAAGTTCAAAATAATAGACAGGGTATGGAATTAAACGGGTTACATCAGCTTCTTGTCTATGCGGATGACGTGAATATATTAGGAGAAAATCCACAAACTATTAGGGAAAACACGGGAATTTTACTTGAAGGAAGTAAAGAAAAGGTTGGAAGTAAATCCAGAAAAGACAAAGTATATGATTATGTCTCGTGACCAGAATATCGTACGAAATGGAAATGTAAAAATTAGAAGTTTATCTTTTGAAGAGGTGGAAAACTTCAAATATCTGGGAGCAACAGTAACAAATATAAATGACACTCGGGAGGAAATTAAACGCAGAATAAATATGGGAAATGTCTGTTATTATTCGGCTGAGACGCTTTTGTCATCTAGTCTGCTTTCAAAAAATCTGAAAGTTAGAATTTATAAAACAGTTATATTACTGGTTGTTCTTTATGGTTGAGAAATTTGGACTCTCACTTTGAGAGAGAAACAGAGATTAAGGGTGTTTGAGAATAAGGTTCTTAGGAAAATATTTGGGGCTAAGAGGGATGAAGTTACAGAAGACTGGAGAAAGTTACACAACACAGAACTGCACAGAACTGATGGTGGAACATAGTTTCGAGGTCTCGCTCACTCCTGCTCCATGAAGTACACATCAGATCATATGATTTCAGGATGATAACACTTCACCACAATCCGATGAAGTGGTCACGGTACTAGGTGCTTTTATTATTTATTCACGGAGTTGTTATTAAAATTTGTTTAGGCATTTTGTACTTGAAATTTCGAGGATCATAGTGTCCTAAATTTGAGATAACTGGATTGAATTTTTCACTAGTTTGATGGTAGAAAATGCTGGCTATCTGTTGAATCTCTTGTGTGATATACTTAAGACCAAGATCTTCATGTAATTGAGCAATACGAATGTCGTAATATGCTCCTGAAATTATTCTGCCAACCTTATTGTAGTCTTTGTAGTCTTTGGAGATATATCGTTGCTGCAGATCCCCAAGCAGGCGCTGCATAAAGCATTAGTGGAAGAATGAGACATCTGTACCAGAAGTCTGCATCGGACGTTTTCGCTCGAGCGCCAAGTAGTTCATATCATAATCCGATAGGTAGCGCACATGCATGATGGGTAAAATTGTCACGAGCGATAAGTCCTCGAACGATATAAGCCGAGCGTTAGACGTTCGTTCTTGTTACAGTGATGAACTGTGTAGTAACATCATAGATGTTTATCATTTCAAAACTTTGCTGTGTTTAACTAACCTCTCCATAGTACAACTACAAAACTTGCTTTAAAATGTAATATAAATGTTGTAGGTAAATGGTTTCCCCCACACAGGAGTGATTTTGTTTTTGCCACATCTGATAGATGTTATTTGATGTAAATGTAATTATTATAAACGGAGAACACAATCACGATAATGCAAGAACTGTATCAAGTTTTCTAGTAATAATAATAATAATAATAATAATAATAATAATAATAATAATAATAATAATCTAATAATTGTGTATCAATATTTGCTTCTGTAAGAGTTGTTCAGCATGATTATTCGTTTTATTTTATTTTCTGTGACGTTATCTCTGTACTAATATTGTTATTAATCTACTGCTATATCAATAATATTTTGTAAAACGTTTCTACATTGTCGCAGTATATAGGCGGAACACTATGTATGGACCTATCATATTATATATGTGGTAAATCAAATATTGAATAATTATTAATTAACAATAATAATTGTATATCGAAGTTTTTCATACTATTTTATTTATAACTTCATGTTCCTGTTTCGGTACGTTCCATTGACTGTTCCATTAAACGTTTGTCATAAACGCAGAAAATAAAGCCTTATTTTTACCATGTGAGCAAAACATGTGTATCTTATCTGTCGCCTTCCATACAAGATAAGACATGTCGGTGAGATGACTTTGTACTGTGCTTCTATTTATTACGAGCGTATCACGACCGATCGTATCTCACTCGAGGGTGCGACACTCGACCGAGTTCAAGCGAGCGATTTAACTCCAATGCAGCACTGTGCAACTGAAGTTTCTTTTGAAGTTTCAGAATAAGGATTTTTACCGAGATGTAATACAGCGTCTCGTTCACAGATGATGCAGATGCATAGAAAATGACGTCTTTGTAGAAAAGAAGACGGATGTAGAAATACTGCACTTAAAAGTCATAAGACTGAGCAATTAAAGATTCCGAGGGAAAATAGGAGGGAAAACTTTCGTACCGGTATAATATTAAGATATACAGTATTGTAGACTTACTGTATAGTTTCAGAGTATGGATAAAGGAATTTCGTACAGTCTAAAGTTTAAACAAAAGGTACATCTCTGAAAACGAATTTTAAAATGTTACATTTGTTCGGATCAAATTTCTGGACATTTGAGGCGTTCAGAGCAGAAGTAGTGTAAGTCAAGAATCGGTAATGAGGGATAAAGTAAACATTCTGTAAAATACAGCGCAAAGTAGCAATTAATATTCAATTTATTTAAACTATTAGTAGTCAGTGATTAGCAAGAAGGACATATTACTTGCTGCTTTGCTATTTTACAGAATTTTTACTTTAAACCTCATTATCCAATTTTGACTTACACCACTTTTGCTCTGAACGGCTCATTTAAAGGAAAAAACTAAAATTATTTCAATAATTTACTATCATAACACATTGCTCTCTTAAGGGGTTAGGTACAGTTTACAGTAGTAAAATTTTGGAAATATTCAACATTTTTTTCCTGCATTATTGTACTTGTATAATAATGAAAATTAGTATGTGTAAAATGCTGTCCTTCCGCTATATGAAAAAAAAATATTTTTACGAGTGAAAAAAAGATATATTTTTTCTTCAAAATTGAAAATGGTGGCAGTTCACTGTGCAGCGATGAAGCTTTTCCCTCATAACTGAAAAACTATCCAACATTCTGCGATGATATTTTTTGTGTGTATTTATGCGTGTCATATTTACAATATGATGGAAAATCACTACTCTACCTTTGATAGATTGTCTGATAAAAAATAAATTCATTTTTAAAAATTGTCAGATATCAGCATTTTCTTCTAACACAAAATAAAAAAATATATATTATTTATTAAGGAATGTAGTTGAAAGAGCATGATATTGTAAACATGAGCTACAACAATAAAATAAAACAGAGAGAATATGAAAAAGTTAAAGTTTGAATATTATGGATTTTATTAATTTGTCCTACAGAATAATCTCCTCAAATATTAATTATTAAAAAGTTTGAGTTAAGAGGGAAACGTTTCAACACTGCACAGTGAACTGCCACCATTTTCAATTTAAAAATATATATACAATTTTTTTTAATCGTAGAAATATTTTTTCCATATAGCAGAAGACAGTGTTTTACATATGCCAATTTTCATTATTGTACAATATACAATAATGGAAGGAAAAAATGTTGAATATTTCCAAAAATTTTACTGCTGTAAGCTGTACCTAACCTCTTAAATTGACTGAGCATGACTCGAATTAAATCAATAGCTTTACCAAAACACGCTATGAAATGTTTCATGCAAAACAATTTTTATCTCGAAAAGGAAGCAAAAACGAGAAAAATTGTATTAAACTCTTTTGTTTGAAATATCTCGAAGAATAACCTCTAAAATTAATGACATTACTTACTGTTTACCCTGTATGTTTTAAAATAAGTATATCATTAAAACTGTAATATAATTATAATATATTAACATGCTTTGGAAACTTCGTAACTCTAAGCTAGGTTGTTACTAAAAATAAAATGTGTACGAATATAATGAAAAATGTAACTTACAGAGAAAATGATCTCAAAATTTATTTATAGCTTACAGACCGATTATTTAGTCCTGACAGCCCAGCGACGCGAAAGAGGGGAAGTAATAGGAGGAGTGGGGAGAGTTCCAGAGTAGAGATAAGCGACCGGTCGGTAAAGGCAAGCGAGTGAATAACCCAAACACCCCTTGGCGTAACTAAATGGACTGGCCTGTCCCACGCGCACATCTCCGGCGACTGTCAGGACTAAATAATTGTACTGTACAGTTCACTAGATAACAACTATTCCACGTTAATTCCATAGCCAAAGTTCTCTTTTTCAGAGCAAAAAAATTCAAAACCTATAAAAACATTAGGACTAAATCTATAGCAATGGGATTTATACATTTTTCCTGATATTTCACATATCGTAACGACAATATTTCGTTAAAAAATACAACATGACAATGAACTCGGAATCTGTTTTGATGATTACTGTTAACTTTTGTTTGTTGAGTAAAATGAAGACTTAATGAAATAAGATGAGCTGTATGTTCCGAACTCTTAAATTTCGGAGAAATAAGCCTAATTACGATATGCAGATCATTACCACGTTTCGTTGTAAATTAAGCGAAAGTTTACAAAAACAACCGCACCACGTCAGGTCAAGCCAAGTAGATACAATCACTTTCCGTAATAAAGAAGCTTATCATTGTTAACACGATTGAATCGCTTGTCAGATATATTTTTACGATTCAAGAAATCATTTTTAGAAGCCGAGGTTCATAAATAGAAATACAGTGTTACAAACTACTACAATGTATAAGGAGTATAGTTTCAAAATGGCATTTATTCACCTTCGTATTTTTTTCGTGAAGTGAAAAAATCTAGTTTCCTCCGTCCAAAACTTTCTTTTAATATCATATAGTCGGCTAGTCGGCCTGGGTGGCACAGTCGGTATAGTGCCTTCTGTGCCCGAGGTTGCGGGTTCGATCCCGACCCAGGTCGATGACATTTAAGTGTACTTAAATGCCATAGGCTCATGTCAGTAGACTTACTGGCATGTAAAAAACTCCTGCGGGACAAAATCCTGCCACACCAGCGACGCTGATATAACCTCGGTAGTTGCGAGAGTCGTTAAATGAAACATAGCCTAACATTTTGTAACATCCACACATTCAGATAAAATTGCAGTATGTACCGTCTATCGTAATATTTTCTAATATTAATTTTCTTTTGTTATCGATTTTAATTTTTTACTTTCTAACTTTGCTCTAGAATATGCCATTAGGAAAGTTCAGGACAACAGACAGGGTTTGGAATTGAACGGGTTACATCAGCTTCCTGTCCATGCGGATGACGTGAATATGTTAGAAGAAAATTCACAAACGACTAGGGAAAATATGGGAATTTTACTTGAAGCAAGTAAAGAAATAGATTTGGAAGTAAATCCCGAAAAGACAAAGTATATGATTATGTCTCGTGACGAGAATATTCTACGAAATGGAAATATAAAATGTGGAAATTTATCTGTTGAAGACTTGGAGAAGTTCAAATATCTTGGAGCAACAGTAGCAAATATAAATGATACTCGGGTGGAAATTAAACACAGAATAAATATGGGAAATGCCTGTTATTATTCGTTTGAGAAGCTTTTATCTTCCAGTCTGCTGTCAAAAAATCTGAAAGTTAGAATTTATAAAACAGTTATATTACCGGTTGTTCTGTATGGTTGTGAAACTTGGATTCTCACTTTGAGAGAGGAACATAAGTTAAGGGTCTTTCAGAATAAGGTGCTTAGGAAAATACTTGGGGCTAAGAGGGATGAAGTTACAGGAGAATGGAGAAAGTTACACAAAGCAGAACTGCATGCATTGTATTCTTCACCTGACATAATTAGGAACATTAAATTCAATATTTGAGGTGGGCAGGGCATGTAGCACGTATGGACGAATCTAGAAATTCATATAGAGTGCTGGTTGGGAGGCCGGAGGGAAAAAGACCTTTGGGGAGGCCGAGACATAGATGGGAAGATAATATTAAAATGGATTTGAGGGAGATGGGAAATGATGATAGAGACTGGATTAATCTTGCTCAAAATAGGGACCGATGGCGGCCTTATGTGACGGCGGCAATGAACCTCCGGGTTCCTTAAAAGCCAGTAAGTAAGTAAGTAAGTAAGTGAGTAAAAATCATCAGCTGTAGACAGTGATAACTTCTCTGAAAGGGCATAATGCAGTATTTTACTTTTTTTAAATTTAAAACATATTTTAACACGTGCATTTTTTTTAATTTTAAAGTTTTAGACCTTTATATATAAACTAATTTTCTGTTTATGAAAATCGAAATTTAATAGTTAAATATAACCTATGTTAAAAATATATCTTACTGACTTACTTACTTACTTACTTACTTACTTACTTACTTACAAATGGCTTTTAAGGAACCCGAAGGTTCATTGCCGCCCTCACATAAGCCCGCCGTCGGTCCCTATCCTGACCAAGATTAATCCATTCTCTACCATAATATCCCACCGCTCTCAAATCCATTTTAATATTATCCTCGCATCTACGTCTCGGCCTCCCCAAAGGTCTTTTTCCCTCCGGTCTCCCAACTAACACTCTATATGCATTTCTGGATTCGCCCATACGTGATACATGTCCTGCCCATCTCAAACGTCTGGATTTTATGTTCCTAATTATGTCAGGTGAAGTATACAATGCGTGCAGCTCTACGTTGTGTAACTTTCTCCATTCTCCTGTAACTTCATCCCTCTTAGCCCCAAATATTTTTCTAAGCACCTTATTCTCAAACACCCTTAACCTATGTTCCTCTCTCACAGTGAGAGTCCACGTTTCACAACCATACAGAACAACCGGTAATATAACTGTTTTATAAATTCTAACTTTAAGATTTTTTGACAGCAGACTAGATGACAAACATTTCTCAACCGAATAATAACAGACATTTCCCATATTTATTCTGCGTTTAATTTCCTCCCGAGTGTCATTTATATTTGTTACTGTTGCTCCAAGATATTTGAATTTTTCCACCTCTTCGAAAGATAAATATCCAATTTTTATAGTTCCATTTCGTACAATATTCTGGTCACGAGACATAATCATATACTTAGTCTTTTCGGAATTTACTTCCAACCCTATCGCTTTACTTGCTTCAACTAGAATTTCCGCGTTTTCCTTAGTCGTTTGTGGATTTTCCCCTAGCATATTCACGTCATCCGCTTCTTAGCTGATTTAACACATTCAACTCTAAACCCTGTCTATTATCCTGAACTTTCCTAATTGCATATTCTAGAGCGAAGTTAAAAAGTAAAGGTGATAGTGCATCTCCCTGCTTTAGCCCGCAGTGAATTGGAAAAGCATCAGATATTATTATAATTATGATAATCTAAATTCTTATTATATTTATTCTCATTCTGTTTCAAGAAAAGTAGGCATTTGTAAATATAAATGGATGGAAATGTTAAAATTTTATATTGTTTAAAATAAGGTTTGCGTGAGTCAAAACACTCCCAGAACAATGAATTTAAATGTCCATAACTCCGGTATTAATAAATATATCCGCATGAAACAAATTTCTTTGTAACAGTCATTCATTTTTGTATTGGAAAAAAGGAGTGTTTTTTAATATAGGCTAGGCCTGCTTACAGTCTTAGAAAAAATTTTGTCGTACAGATATTTTGTACGTCCCAGAAAGGAGGCAGTGAGAGTGATCAGACATACAACGAAACAAAACTAATTATTACCTCAACTAGTCGCTCCCTTGTGAACCAGGTCGCACGTCCTCCGATCATGCGCACTGGCTCTTCTCTGGGACTTACAAAGTGTCTGTGCGACAAAATTTTTTTCTAAGACTGTACATCTATTATTAAATTTCAGGAAGTTACATGTCAGCATTTTTACCTCAAATAAATGTATACATTAATTACAAATAAGCAATACAAATAAACAAAACAATTTAGCACTCTAGATGGGCTTGTATAATTTCGTGATAGTACAAGGTATTTTCGTGATAGTCTTTAAATTAAAAATATTTAGTCATATTCAGTCACATTTCAAATTCCTTAGTCTACAACCCAGATAATTACAAAGATTTTTGTATTTTGAAATGAATTTATATGTATCATGAAACCATTGATCACAATTGAGGCACTGAGTCTATCTTTCACCATGCTTGTGACAGCAAGATCCGCAAAAAAACATTGGCTATTCTTTAAGCACAGATAACCTTTGTTTCATTAAAGACACTATTGTCTAATATGCGTACACACTAGTAAAATATAATACACAAGAGCGGTATGTTGACGTTTTCATGGTCGAGGAAAAGATTGAAAAAGCGAAACGTAGTTGAGCTTTTTAATTTCCGAGAACATGAAAACAAACATACCGCTCGTGTATCGTGCATTATTTTGTGCGAAGATCGTTTATTACATACCTGAAAGAGGAATTTCTAAATAGTTGCAATGAAATCTCCATCTTGGTTTCTGTTCATTGACGGCAACTTTGGAAAACAAATATATCTATCTTCAACATTGTTCCTATAAAATGTTTTCTGTGTTTACTATACTCCAGCAGGCCATGATATACGTCTGTCTTTTTTTCCCCCAGTCTATGATGAGTCTGCAATCTTGTTGATTTTTTCACGGCTTCCTTAATGTTACTTGCATTACAAATGCAGTAACTTTTGTGGTGTTGTAGAGTTTACTTAATTTTTGCAAATATTTAAAAACAATAATTAACAGTGCAATTTAGGTGAAATTGCAGTGGTAAGTTTCCAATTTATAATTATTTTAAAAATAATATGTTAAAAGCCTAAAGCAGTAAAATGAATATGACGCTTAAGCGGTAAGAATAGGGAAATTGTTATGTGTGTTACGTCGGGAACACTGAATGTGGTATTTCACACTTACCGCGTATTGGTTTTGTGCGGAAAGCAAGCAAATACGCACGATCTCGCACAAAAATATTTTACGTTTCATGCATTTGATATTTCTTGCACCAGAGACTGTTGTTACACCATAGAAAATATTTAAAGAGAAAAAAATGGCCTCGTGGAATGAGAAAAACGCTAAGAAAATAACCTTCCAAGATAGGTCCTAAAGTTCTGTTACATAATCTGTGCATTGATAAGTTTATATCTTTCACCAAGAAGTAGGCCTATATAGTGTTTGTATGTATTTATTCACACTGCAAATGGGTATATACCCGTGGCAGTGGTAACTAATTACATTCAATAGGCCTAATGATAATTAATAATAAACACAACTAATAAAACATTAATAATTAATAATAATGATAAATAAATAATAATAATAATAATAATAATAATAACAACAACAACAACAAGGAGAATCCTAAATTAAATGAAGCACGATCACTTAAAATAACATTTAATGTAAATCTAATTTGTATCTTAACCCTAAGTTCGAAGTAAGATCCACGAGTGTGATAGGTTCATACCTGCACAAGTACCTTTCGGCACTACACTCATTTCGCTGTCAACTCACTCACTGCACTGATTCTATCCTGATTTCACTAACACTTCGAAACCGTTTCTCTGTTCAAATACTTTGCACAGCCACTATGAAATACAGAACTTCATTGACACAAACACACTTCACTTACACAATAGACTTCACTGACACTACACATTTCACACTTCACTGACACAACACACTTCCTCACTGATACAACACTTCGAATAACAAAATATCAATTACACCCTTTAAATAGTGTGCATAATATATTACTGTCTACTGGTAAAGTCCTTAAGCCTATTTTTAAATACATTTTTGGTTGTTGGTAAAGCCTTTAGTAAGCCTGCAGGTAAAGCATTCCAGTCCCTGATAGTACGATTGAGAAAAGAAAACTTTCCAGTGTCCGTCCTCTGTCTTCTTTCCCTCAATTTATATGAGTGGTCGTTTCTTGAAGAGTAATTTGGCGGCTGTAACCTATTTTTTATTTCTCTCCAGGCAGGCTCACCTCTGTATGCTTTGAACACTGAGCACAATCGAATTCGCGTTCTCCTGTCCGTGAGTGTGTCCCATTTTAATGGTGAATTATTACGACAATACTTGAGAGTCCGTTTTTTAATCTTTTCCAGTGTCTTAATATGTTCTAATCTGTAAGGATCCCAACATGCAGCACCATATTCCATTACTGGACGTACTAATGATTTATATGCAATCTCTTTGGATTTTTCAGAGCCTTCTCAGCACTTGCTATTAAAAACAATTTGGGCCACAAAACGCAGCATAAAAAAATTATTTTAACAAAGAAAATCGCAAGGTGTATTCACTCACAAATTCAAAGTCATAGATCTCACAACTCTTCAAGTAGTTTCCAAAAAATTCGCTCACGTCATTGGAAGAGCGCAGTGAACAAAATATATGTTATTGTACATCTTCTGCCATTTATACCACATCATCAGAATTATGTATTTTGTCCTTGGTATAAATTCGTCAAAAATTTAAATAAAAATATCACGAAATTATCCGAGTATGCCCAATTATTATCTAAATTTAAAAAGCTCAATTTCTTTTTCAAATAGAAATTTATTTTCACAGATTACGTTTTAAAAATTGTTTCTCCATGAAAATTTCTAACAGCAAAGAGTTTGCTTACTTCTAAAATCTAGGAACTGCGTTTGAGGAAATTGTGCAAGAGAACAGAATAGCTTCTTAATCTTTTTATTCCCCGGCTAACAACTGTTATGTTATAAATTATAAAAGCATTTGGAGACCTAAGAGTCGTTATCAGCAGAAGTAGTTTGAGAATATAAACATATTTCAACATTCGGGAAAAGTAGGCCTTACGATGTTTTAGAAGTAAGTCGAGGAAAGATTATTATGATATAGACTGTATAATATATATATATATATATATATATATATATATATATATATATTCAGGATTCTACAGGTACTGCTGTGCCCATCCTCCAAAGCCTTCTGTCTTGTGGTCTTCAGTCCTCAACCCCCTCTTGTGCATGATCTCCATTATTTCGTTGTCCCAAGTTCTTTTTGGTCTACCTCTTCCTCTTCTTCCTGGAGGTTTCCACTGGTAAATTTGTTTAGGCCATCTATCTTCGCCCATTCTCATCAGATGACCAAACCACTTCAAACTCTTATTTTCTACTAGCCGTACCCGTGCGCTCCGCTGCACCTGTTAGAAATAAATATAAAGTAATTACATAATTAAAATAGGACGTTTGATCCAGGGAACATTCGTGTTTGATAGAAGGATAAACCGTTTATTATGTTACTTAATTTAAATTGCATCCAAATAATTAAAATGCGATCATTTTGGTCCATAGAACACTCATTGGTGCAATGACAATTCCTTTAACATGTTTCTAATTTTTATTACATGCAACCATAGTTTAATGAACATTGACATCATTTAGATTTAATGTGTATACTTTATTTTACTTGTTATAGGTTTCCATTGAATTATGGTAATAACTTAATTTTAACCCTTGTTTTCTACGTATTCAGTAAATGGCGTTTGGCCCACTATGATTCTGAACCCTTCAAATAACTGAAATTATATTATATAATATTACATTACATATATATTATATTATATTATATTATATTATATATATTATATTATATTATATTATATTATATTATATTATATTATATTATATTATATTATATTATATTATATTATATTATATTATATTATATCAGAAGTTACTGTAATAACATTATAGCATTATATCCATCTAGGGAAACTACACTTTCCAATTGTGAAATAATAATTAATTATACAAATCGGTTAATTTAGCTTCCGATATTACTTCATACAAACACAGAAACATTCTCTGTAGGCTATCTTTCATAGCTTTCGATTGTTGCTGTCCAAGGCCCCTTATAGACGAAGTCATTTGTTTTTTATTTCATTATACGGCCTTATATGGCAGTTATTTTAATTTTAAAACTCATTTATCTCATTAAATATCAGTCCTATCAAAATTTTTTAAGGAATAAAACTTATTGCAAATTATTTTTAAAGAAACGTTTGTTATGTAATATTTTTCACAAAAATCAATAATAAGCGAGATATTTCGATTTATTCAATTCAGGCCCCCTTATAACCCCCCTTTTAAATAATGTATTTTGAATGCCATATAGCCTAAAATCTAAGTTACAACGAACATAATTTATATTCCAATTTTCATCGAAATCCGTTCATCCATTATCGCGTGAAAAGGTAACATAAGACAGACATACAAACAAAAATTTCAGAAAAGCGATTTTCGGTTTCAGGGTGGTTAATTATATATGTTAGGACCAATTATTTTTGTAAAATTGAAAAGTACCAGAAAAATTTCGGCTACAGATTTATTATTAGTACATAGTCTATTTAACACTGTCTCTTCAGCATCCATTCTATGCCTAATTTCTTCATTTTTAATGTGATCCAAGCGGGAGACTCTAGCACTTCGTCTCAAATAATCCATTTCTACGTCCAAAATTCTTTTTGTATAATATGCATTCGTTACTCATGTTTCACTTCCGTAGTTTAATACAGATTCAACTAACATTTTGCCAATATATTTTTTTTGTATCCTTCCAAAGATTTTTATCCCACGATATAGAATTTAAACATGTTATAATTCTTTTACTTTGTTCAATTCGGTTTTTTATTTCCTCTTCGCCAATTCCTTCTGCTTTAGTTATAACTGTACCTAGGTATTTTGCCTGGTTAACTTGTCTAATTTCAATTTCATCATCTATAACAATATTATCACTACTTTTAGTATTAATGGGCAAATATTCTGTCTTCTTATAATTTATAGGAATACCCCAGGATTCATACAGTTTGTTTAATTTTTTGACCATAAATTCTAAATCAAAAAGATCTTGGGCAATCACTACTTGATCGTCTGCAAATTTTAAATTAAATAGAAATGTATCTTCTATTTTCATTCCCATTCCTTGACTGTTTTGTTTCCATTGTTTCAGTACCTGTTCGATGTACATATTGAACAGTATTGGTGATAAGCTGCAGCCTTGTCTCAACCCTTTAGAGGTTTCTATTTGTTGTGAAAAGGTTTTTCCAATTTTAATATAAGATCTATTATCGTTATACATTTCTATTATGACGGCAATTAATTTTTTATTTATATTGTTCTTCTTCAAAACTTCCCAAAGTTTATTTCTTTGTACTCTTCAAATTGATCTTCCAATTTGGTTTTAATTATTTTTAAAATAACCTGCAAATGGTACTATTCATACTAAATCCTCTATAATTTTTTGGTTCTTTCCTATTCCCCTTCTTAAGAATTGATATAATGTGACTAATTTTCCACTCTTCTGGAATCCTTTGGTTTTTTTATACAATAGGCTGTATAATAAGTTTAGGAAATAAATTAATGTTAGGCCTGTTGTAATTCATTAATCGCTTGTATAAATACACGTTTTTCTAATGATATATTTCCAAAGTGATTCCTGTTTTCGCAAAAATGTTTGAAATTGTAATATAAAATCAAATTGGTCACTGTTTCTTATTTATTTATTATTACAATTATTATAATTAGGAAACTACAAAAATGCATATGAAATATAATATGAACAAAAATACATTTAGAAAACTAAACTATTATATACATCAAACAAAAATAAACATGTCAAATATTTAAACAAAAACAGAAATATAAATTAAATCATTTACCCTCGTATGAGTAAACGCTCGTGGTTGGGAGTTAAAACCGCACTGTAGATAACGAGAAAGAAAAAGAAGACAAAATAAACAATAATATAATCAGTAAAATAGCACAGATTACAAAAACAAGAGCCTATATGATAAAAACAATCACATTTGAAAAGTTTATAACTAATATTCACAAGTATATAATATTTAGCATAAGGAGGGATAGAACAAATATTTTTCCGCTCATATTTGCTTGGACGTTCCCATATTGTTGATGTAAATGGAAAAGGAAGTGCTGCAGCTCCAATTAAGTGTGGTGTTCCTCAGGGCTCTATTCTTGGTCCATTCTTGTTTCTTATTTTGATAAATGACTTGCCATACAATGTGTCGGCTAAAACTATAATGTATGCTGACGATACAACTTTTGCTATAACACATAATAATACTGCTGAGTTAGATTTTATGAAGCAAGCTGTATTTGCTGAAATAAGAAAGTGGTTTTCAATTAATGGATTTATTGTTAATGATGAAATACTCATGTGTTAACTCTAAGTTTGAAACAAATCTAACATAATGTGATAAATGAATCTGTGAAGATGCTGGGTATGTATTTGGATCCTCAACTAAGATGAAATAGCCATGTCAGTTATGTATGTAAAAGAATTTCTAGAGTAATTTATCTCTTGAGGAGTATCATGTACAAGATTCCCAAACATTATTTAAAACAAGTTTACTATGCACTATTTGAAAGTGTTATTAGATATGGATTATTTTTATATGGAAATAGTTCTGACGTTCCAAACATTCTGTTACTGCAGAAAAAGGCAGTGCGTATTATAACAATGTCACCACCCAGACTATCATGTAGATCTCTTTTCAAAAATGAAAAGATTATGACAGTCTGCAATCTATATATTTTTGAATTTTTAATGTATGTAAACAAGAATATTACTAATTATACAAGTATAGTAGATCTGCATCGCTATGAAACCAGAAATAATGATCAATTAAATGTACCACATGTCAGGTTGCAAGAACACAATCAAGCTATGTAATTACTGCAATAAAAGTATATAATAAGATACCTACAAATATAAAGTCATTTAATGAAACACAATTTAAATTTCAGATTAAGAGATGGCCACAAAATAATCCCTTTTATAATATGAATTAATTTTTTGAAAATGATGTAGTATTTCAGTTAAATTTTATTATTTTTTACTCTTTTAATATTTTAAATATTGACACATTGTTTTTTATATTATCACATTGACGAGGCCTCTTGTATTCTTGTACCTTCAGGCAAATAAAGAATATGAATATATGAATTAACTAACCTGTGTTAAGTTCCCTTAATAATTTCTTAATTTTCAGTTTAAATTTAATCATTCTTATGTCAGCTAAAACAGGGTACTGAGAAATTAATTCGTTGTACAATTTTAAGCCACAGTTGAAGCCACGTTTCATACCAGCAGCCGTTGAACTTTTGGATTCTGTGAAATGAAATCAAATGTTCTTACTCGTATTATAAATATGTCAATATGTGTTGAATTTTTCCTTGTTCTAACGAAAGGAAGATAATAATATATATTTATGCTCGACCATGCTGAAATGTAGTAATTGTACACCTGGTAGTAGCCCATTAATGCACCTCATTGAAGTACACCTATTCATTAAAGTACATGTGTTCAGCCAATGACAAGTCAGATTTGTACCGTTATAAAATCGCAAGTATCGATTATTCTCGGATATGCAATCGAAAGACAATTAGCGAAAAGTCACGGAGGCTGGAAATCCAATACTGTCGCAGAAGGTTATGTTCTGTTACTATAATAATTAGCGTTAATTGTAGATAATATTCAAATAAATTCAATTTGTCATCTCGTTTTTCAATTCTAAATCAATTTTCAGGTTATATCAGACTAATGAGGTCAATGACATTCGGCCCCGGAAAAAATCAATACTTTCGCGTCTGCGCACGTCTCACAATTCAGGTCAGTTCGCACATAACCATAACATGACCTAATTTTGAATAATTTCAAGTTAGAAATATGGTCGAGAATAAAAAATCGTATGAAACTTGGCTATAATGGTAATTAAGACGCTCGTATGAAAATTATGAAACTCGCTTGCGCTCGTTTCATAAACGAACATGCTTGCGTCTTAATTACTACCATTATAGGCTCGTTGCATAATGTACTATTATATATATGCTCCAATTTGAAAACGTTACAATCCTAATAAAGAATTTTTATAGTTATGTTTTTAGGATTGATTGGTTGAATGATTGTTTATTCCATACATGGCCATTATACATGGATGTACACGTCAATTACATAATAAATAAAAAACACAATAAAATTAAAAACGCTACAAGTTAAAATACATTTAAAATTAATATAATCAAGTACTCGTACTATTGCATATATCATAACTTGTGATTTAAGAATTCTTTTACTGAATAGAAAGTTTGATCAGTTAAAATCTGTTTAACTTTCACTTTAAATTTTGCATAAGGTAAAGTTTGTATCTGCAATGGTAATTTATTAAAAAACACAATGCGAGTATAGGCAGGCGATTTATCATATATTTCACAAGTGTATGACTTTATATTGATAACAGAAATACTCCTACATGATTTAACAAACCGTGAATTTTTTATCTGCCCAAATTTAGGCTAAGTTATCAAAATCATTACCACAAAAATGGCGCTACAATCCCTTCCTAGCCTTGGCATGCCTCATAAGTCACCTCATTCTCATTTTCCTCCAACTTGCCTCCTCCCTCCTTGTATACCTAATATTTCTCTGGTATCCGTTTGATCTGAAACTTTTAGAAATGTATGGTAACTGAAAAATTGTTTATCTGGGCATGGTAGAGTGATATTATATTGTAAACTCGGCAGCTAAATGCTTTTATAGGTTTAAAGGTTTAATAATAATAATTTAATAATAATAATAATAATAATAATAATAATAATAATAATAATAATAATAATAATAAAACTTACTTACTAGCTTTTAAGGAACCCGGAGGTTCATTGCCGCCCTCATATAAGCCCGCCATTGGTCCCTATCCTTAGCAAGATTAATCTAGTCTCTATCATCATATCCCACCTCCCTCAAATCCATTTCAATATTATCTTCCCATCTACGTCTCGGCATCTCCAAAGGTCTTTTCCCCTCTGGCCTCCCAACTAACACTCTATATGCATTTCTGGATTCGTCCATACGTGCTACATGCCCTGCCCATCTCAAACTTCTGGATTTAAAGTTCCTAATTATGTCAGGTGAAGAATACAATGCGTGCAGCTCTGCGTTGTGTAACTTTCTCCATTCTCCTGTAACTTCATCCCTTTTAGCCCCAAATATTTTCCTAAGAACCTTATTCTCAAAAACCCTAAATCGCTGTTCCTCTCTCAAAGTGAGAGTCCATGTTACACAGCCATACAGAACAACCGGTAATATAACTGTTTTATAAATTCTAACTTTCAGATTTTTTGACAGCTGACTAGATGACAAAAACATCTCAACCCAATAATAGCAAGTATTTTCCATATTTATTCTGTGTTTAATTTCCTCCCGAGTATCATTTATATTTGTTACTGTTGCTCCAAGATATTTGAATTTTTCCACCTCTTCGAAGTATAAATCTCCAACTTTTATAGTTCCATTTCGTACAATATTCTGGTCTCGAGACATAATTATATACTTAGTCTTTTCGGGATTTACTTCCAACCTTATCTCTTTACTTGCTTCAAGTAGAATTTTCGCGTTTTCCCTAATCGTTAGTGGATTTTCTCCTAACATATTCATGTAATTCGCATAGACAAGAAGCTGATGTAACCCGTTCAATTCCGAACCCTTTTGTGTTATCCTGAACTTTCCTAATGGCATATTCTAGAGCAAAGTTGAAAAGCAAAGGTGATAATGCATCTCCCTGCTTTAGCCCGCAGTGAATTGGAAAAGCTTCAGATAGCAACTGCCCTATAGGCACTCTGCTGTAAGTTTCACTAAGACACATTTTAATTAATCGAACTAGTTTCTTGGGAATACCAAATTCAATTAGAATATTATATAAAACTTCTCTCTTAACCGAGTCATACGCCTTTTTGAAATCTATGAATAACTGATGTACTGTACCCTTGTACTTCCGTTTTTTCTCCAAAATCTGTCGAATGATAATAATAATAATAATAATAATAATAATAATAATAATAATAATAATAACCATTTTCCCATCGTGCCTTCGGGAAATACAGACATGAGATCCAATTTTTAATGTCCATTACATAAATGTCCATAAAATTATGACCATAAATATATGTCCACTAAATTATAAGTCCACTTTATTTTAGTTCAAAAACTAAAATTTTATGTCCACTCTTCTACGTTCACTGTATGAATGTGCAATACTTTGTGTCCATATAAAATGTTTATGTCCACTTCACATAACTAATTATCTACTTGTCATCTTCCGCTTCTTCATCTTCATTTAACTTTAATGGATAACTGATAGCTTTAAGGTAAATAGTGAAGTTATCCTCTTTCTTGTGGTGGATATAATTCTAAGAATCTGCTGCCATTGTATTTTATAAAGTAGTACGATTCGTTTTGAATGAGGTTGTAATCTAATAATAACAAAAACATAAGAATACCACACAAACATAAGAACACAGAAAATACATCACAGTAACATACGAAAACAAAAACACACACAAAATTGCAAACCTCACAATCAAGAAATTAAATTACAATATCATGCTTTGGCGATATCGTTAAAAACAAATAAACTCTACAAAAACATCTCAACACACAAACAAACAAATACTTAAAACCACTTGTTCTTGCGTATACTGGCTCAAATGATATTGAGAAAACACCTGCAACAACAAAAGTACAACGTCCCTCTTAAACAAGGACAGACAGGCAGATCATTTCAAAAACGTTACAAAGAACACATCATTCAGCTGTTCTTATAAAATTACAAAACACTTCCACATATGCATAACACATCACAAATGCTAAAACCACATCACCTACAGAGACATCAACACAGACATGGAAATTTATTTATTACACATCCATACCAAAAATACCTACAAAAACATCTCAAACACAAACAAAGAACAATACACAAATATACAGACATACAAAAACATATCCAAAGAATTTTCGTTCAACACATAACTACAAATTTCAGAACACATCACAAATGCTAACCATACCTACTCTTTGACACAGACACATTGCACTCCATCCAAAAGCCAGGTGAACAAACACCTAGAACAATAGAAAAACAAAACAAAAAACATCCCAAGACCAGCAATAACCAGTTCTGAAGATGGCCAATAACAAACAAAACGAAACGTGTGAACTGAAGAGGTAACAAACCGAAACGATAGAATATATCACGAGAAATACATAGAATAGGCCTACATATTCCGAAGTTTTTTTACTGTAAACACAATCTCTCTATCTTCCAAACTGTGGTTTACATAACAATTTTTCTTTATGAAAACTTATTGAAAAATTACATTTTTTGTGGGATAGCAATTAATCACTCCAGAATGAGTTTACTTAGGTAATTGAATTTTGGAATAGAATTACAGTAGACATATCTGAAAGGTTTCTTGTGCAATTACTACTTTTTGTTTAAAAAATTGTGACGGCTCGTTCACGCATTATAATCCACATTTTTCTCGTTATTCCTTTAGGAAAAATGGTCATTTTATAAAATTATTTGTGTTTGAAATTCGCGACATATTGACCTGGGACCGCCATTGCTACTTACATCATAACATTGGGAGTTGGTAACATTGATATATCAGCTTATTCCCTCCATTTTTAGTAAACAGCTTTGGAGTTTGCTACAAGTATGAGAAGGTTAGATTTCTTCATTGGAAAACTGAAAATGTGTCGAAATGTAGTGAGTGTGGACGTGAAGTGGCAAAATATTGGGATGTGGAAGATTGACTGGAAATAATATCTAACTATATTCCAAAATTCATTCATATAACTACACCAGTTCTGGAGTAATCAATTTTTTCTACACAAAATGTGATTTTTCAATAAGTTTTCATAACAGAATAATTGTTGTACAATTCACAATTTGAGAGATAGAGAGATTGGGTTTCTAGTAAAAAGTACTTCATTTTTCACAGCCATTTGGTCACTGTATAAACATCAGAGGTTTTTACATAATTGTAAGGACAAGACTGATGTGAAGGGATGTCCTCAAACTTTTGTTTCTTAAAGAAAACGAATAATTATTTTATTATGTTTTAACCCTTAAATTGATCAAGTATTCTATAGAATACAACAGATTAATAGGCTATCTATATATATAATTTGAACTGATAATGCAAATTACGGGAAAACTGCTGGACGGATTTTAATAAATGACCCCTCATTTTGAATCTTGGAACTCAAAGTTTTTCGGAAAAATAGTAGTTTTCAATGAAATTTCAATTTTTAAACATAATTTTCCTATTTTCCAAAATCCATCTGTCGTCAGTTTTGAGAACTAGCTAATAGCATTCACGGCCGACTTGATATTCCCTTCACTTTTTTGTAAAGGAGAAGCGAAGCGAGCATCAAGTCGGCCGTGTTGCATTTCAGAATAAAACAAAACACATACTACAGTAAACAATATTACAGGAAGGCCATGATCTGCAAGAATGCTGACATATTTAGAGCTCAAATTAAATTGGTTATTAAAAAATTAACTTACTAAAATAATTTATAGGTTCGATTCTGTGGCGTGTAATTTTCTGGGTACAGCTGTGTATTGGATATTAAAAACTACAAAACTTGAGGTGGTTTGATGACATTATTACCATTATAAATGCAATATTATTGTAGTTAATGCCATGATGTGACTATTTTTCGTTAATTATACATATTAATGCTATATTGATGATATGAAAGTGAAACGTTTTGGGGTTATATAAGTAGATGTAGAGAATAACTTAAATTAGATTTTGATTTCTATATTTTACTGAGTGGCGGCTATATAGTATATATAGTAAGTATGTGTTACTGAAATCTATAAAACTTACGTAAGATAATAATATTAATAGAAATCAAATATTTTTATAATTATTAATCAAGTAGGGTTGAGTCTTTTTCATATATTTAATGGCAGTTGATGTAGATATTTATATGCGTGGTTCTCTTCAGTATTGGCTCGAGAGAGAGTATCTTTCATTATTGTGGAAGCAAATAACTTTCAGAATGTCTGGTATTCTTCATTGAAAATAAATCTGAAAAATGTTTATTTGAACGTCTAATGAACTTAGTTTGCAGCATTTGCTGCACAAGCCACTAGTCTATATATATAATTTGAACTGGTAATGAAAATTACGGGAAAACGGCTGAACGGATTTTAATAAATGGCCCCTCATTTTGAAGCTTGGAACCCAAAGTTTTTCGGAAAAGTAGTAGTTTTCAGTGAAATGTCAATTTTCCTACACAATTTTCCTATTTTCCAAAATCCATCTGTTGTCAGTTTTGAGAACTAATTTTATCGAATCACGGCTGACTTGATTGATTTTCAGAACAAAACACACACTACAATAAACAATAGGCTATTACACGAAGGCCATGACCTGCAGGATTGCCGACATATTTAGAGCTCAATTCAATTTGTTATTAAAAACTGATTCTGCAGTGTCTAATAATTTTCTGAGTACAACTGTGTATTGGATATTCAAATCTACGAAACTTGAGGTGGTTTGATGACATTATTATCATTAGAAATTAAATATTATTATAGTTAATATCATGATACATCTATTTTTCATTAATTGTACATAATATTGATGCTATATTGATGACATGAAAGTGAAACGTTACATACATACATACATACATACATACATACATACATACATACATACATACATACATACATACATACATACATACATACATACATACATACCCACATTCAATTTTATATATTAAGATATGTAAACATAGATATTAAATTTTAAAGAAGGGAAACAAAGAAAAGGGCGCGAAAAATTACAATTTCTATTAATGTGGCACCATGTGATTAATTAGGATTTGGCAGGATTTTTAACACAATTGTCACAATGTCATCCCTCAGAGATGTTGGCAGAGCAAACTGCCGTCGAAATTCTTCGAAAAAAGCTGGTATAATCCCTCGAGCACCTATGAGCAAGCCGAATACCTCAACGTGAATTAAGGCATATTTCAGCTTGAAATAGTAGACTGTAGGCTCATAGATCGACTTCTTCTCAAGGTGGACCTCGGCTGACTGATACATTCTACTTCAAAACATATCGTGGGGCCCACAATGATGCCCTGTTTAGTGTCAGCACTGTACGCTAAAATATCTATTCGTCTTCAGCTAGACAGGAGATTTCTTCTTCTACTTTCCAGCCCTTATTTCTTAATGCGGCAGCAATTTTGGATCTTACAAGATGATGCCTATAGTTCCTGAAGAGCAATCCCTGTTCACAGAATCCCAAAACGTGTGCTAAAGTTTCAATCTCCGGGTACCGTCGAGAGATCTGCCGGGAACGGAACGAACAGCTGCTCAATTTGCTGTCATTTTCAGGCTAGATATCCATTCACTAGTCGAAAGTCCTTTCTTGTTTGCAATCCAACTGTTGGCGGCTGTTACTTCGCTATACATCTCAAAACCTTTTCCCCGTCCTGAAAGGGTCTTCCATGATTCATATTCACGACCTCGCAATTCTTCTCGAAAATTTCGAATTGTATCTTTAGTAAAGTCTTCGGGAAAAGAAAGGCAGAAGGAGTCATACGACGATTTGAGTTCGACATGTCTCACCATGTTAACATGCGGATTATCTGCTCTGATTAATGATAGACAGATGTTACAATGTTGAAGAAAAGCTTCCCACGAGGCGCGTATTAACTGAAGTCCTTTTAAGTTTTTACTAGTGTACAGCATGCTATTTGGAATATTGCTGTTGCAAATAAACCTTGTTATGTTCTTGATCGGTAAAGAAGATATTTTAACAGAAGTATTTCTGATTGGTTGATGAACAAAGGCTTTCATAGGCCTATATTGTTTTAACACTAAGGTTGTTTAGTGTTTTTGATAGAATTTTATTCTCTTTCATCTATCTGTTTGTTTAATTTTGCAATTTTTATTGTATATGTTATTTTCTTTTAAACGCAGAATAAATATGAGAAATGCGTGTTATTATTCAGTTGAGAAGCTTTTATCATCCAGTCTGCTGTCAAAAAATCTGAAAGTTAGAATATACAAAACAGTTATATTACCGGTTATTCTGTATAGCTGTGAAACTTGGACTCTCACTCTGAGAGAGGAACATAGGTTAAGGGTGTTTGAAAATAAGGTGCTTAGGAAAATATTTGGGGCTAAGCGGGATGAAGTTACAGGAGAATGGAGAAAGTTACACAACGCAGAACTGCACGCATTGTATTCTTCACCTGACATAATTAGGAACATTAAATCCAGACGTTTGAGATGGGCAGGGCATGTAGCACGTATGGGCGAATCCAGAAATGCATATAGAGTGTTAGTTGGGAGACCGGAGGGAAAAAGACCTTTGGGGAGGCCGAGACGTAGATGGGAGGATAATATTAAAATAGATTTGAGGGAGGTGGGATATGATGATATAGACTGGATTAATCTTGCACAGGATAGGACCGATGGCGGGCTTATGTGAGGGCGGCAATGAACCTTCGGGTTCCTTAAAAGCCATTTGTAAGTAAGTAAGTATGTTATTTTCTTTGTTTATTGCACATATTCTGTCCACAGACAGTAAATAAAATTGAAATTCAAATACAAAATTAGAAATGTTTTCTATAGGCCTGTAGTTTCCGTGAAACAAAGATTGTTTTGTATGCAGAATTTTACGAGGAAATTCATGATCCTGTAGATTTTACTATTTTGAGTTCCGTTGTATGCAGATCTTACTGCATTGGTAGTATTAAGAAATTTTATATCTTGTCGTTTTGAATTAACGTTTTGGTAATTCTATAGACCTACAATACTCTCAACTGGTCATACGTCATCTCATCAGTCATGTTACGTATTTCAAATTGTGATTCGGCTCCATTTTTTAATTTTGTTCACATAGGCCTATTTCATACTTAACTGTAAGGAAAACCAAATATTAAATGCATCATCCTTATTCGTAATTTATTTCTAATTAGTTAATAATTGTCTATTTTTACTTGGAAAAGGATAAACATTTTGTTAGATGGTAAAAGTTATTTACTTTCCGAAACGAAATTTGACGTTCTAATGTTCATTTTCCGCTATGCTCTTCGCTGTGTGCGTCGGCTGTCCACGCCGCAGACCCACGTTCAAATACCGACAAGTCTCGAGTGATATATACGGTGGAAGGGTATAGGCTATATCATGCCTAGATACCCTTTTCAAACGGTTTATTTTATTTGTGATATTTATTTATTTGTTTGTTCTTTGTTTATTTATTTATTTTATTTATTTATTTATTTATCTATTTATTTATTTATATCTATCCGCAAGTCATATTGTATTTTTTTTTAATTTAAACTCTGCTTTGTATTCTGGATCCTATTCAATCGGATGTCGGCCAGATGTCCCAAATTGTGGAATTAGAAGTTTATTTATTTATTTATTTATTTATTTATTTATTTATTTATTTATATATTTACTTATTTAGTTATTTTATTTATTTAGTTGTGTATTTCATTTATTTATTTATATTTTATCTATTTATTTATTAGGTTATTATTATTTATTTATTTACTTATTTATTTATTTTTTGCTTTTTTTATTTATTTATTTATTTATTTATTTATTTATTTATAGCAGATATTTATTTATTTCTCTGGTAGCGAGTCATATTGTATTTTATTTTTAATTTAAGCTCTGCTTTGTATTCTGGATCTAGTGGTCAGCCGTAGATGTCGACCAGATGTCCCAAATTTGGAATTTGACAGTTTATTTATTTATTTATTTATTTATTTATTTATTTATTTATTTGTTTATGTATGTATTTATTTATTTATTTATTTATTTATTTATTTATTTATTTATTTATTTATTTATTTATTTATTTATTTATTCTCTCGCAGAAGTTATTGTCTTTTATTTTAATTTAAGCTCTGCTTTATATTCTAAATCCTAGTTCAAATAAGATTCAATTTGTCATCCAAATTGTGGAATTAGAAGTTTATTTATTTATTTATTTATTTATTTATTTATTTATTTATTTATTTATTTATTTATTTATTTATTTATTTATTTATTTATTTATTTATTTATTTATTTATTTATTTATTTATTTATTTATTTATTTATTTATTTATTTATTTATTCGTTAATTCATTAATTCATTGATATATTAATTTTACAAAACTTTTATGCTTAACGCGTTATCGTTCTAGATTATTCATAAATAATTTAATTGTTAAATATATATGCCTCAAAACAATATTATGAAATATTCACCGCCTGCTTGAACGCATCTATGCATCCAATGGCTGCTTGTAGGATCCAAAATCTAGCAGTTAAAGCATAAGATTAATAAACTTTACTATCAAAGGAAATGGATTATTGAAGGCGATCTGCTATGATAAAGCAGAGAGTAGGAAATAAAGTCATATGAGACAAAATGAAAGTTTAACTAAATATTTTGAGGGCTTTGGCAACAAGACATTTAATATGATATGCAAATGTTATGAGAATCCTGAGCACAGATTGCCGAAAATTATATATAGGCCTGAATGGATTCCAAAAAGGAGAAGATCTACCCCGAACCAACATGGAAGAGAGATATCTTAGAGGCTGCGAAGGAAAGAAATAGGCCTGTATTGTATAACCAGTGATACTTCAATGTTAGAAGAAATTGTTTTTAATAGGATAGCTGGCAAAGATTATCCAGTTATCCAAATATTGATTTGATTACTAGCTATAATGTATATCATGAGAACACTGAAAGGAGATTAGGCCTATAATAAATGCGGACTAAAATTAATAAATAGGAATAAAATGATTCGTAATGAAGAAGTAAATTATTTCAGTGCTAGAAGAAGATGTAGAATACTGATTAAATGATAAGAGGATTTCAAATGTGTCGAAATAAAAATTACAAAAAAATATATATATATATATTTTTTGCTTTCAACATTACTGAAAATAACTACAATGCCAATGCAAACTCATATAGTTAGTTTATATCGTTTCTCATGAATAAATATATTGGGAACTGCGATATACTATCTAGTCTGTCACAACTCGATCCCAGTACAGCAGATTTCACCAGATTTTGACTCTCTTTTTTATTTGTTTTTACAGGCTAAATAACATGGCTGAGATGAGATATTAAAATTATGTTTTAATGACGCCTTTATGTGTGAATTTTTAAAATACAAATTTATTTTTGGTCGTTTTAACAATTAATTAACTCATACCGCGACCACAATACCTATATAAATTAACGTTCGAATTGTGAATAATTTTTATTTGTAGTTATTTATTCTGACAGTGATAAGGCCAACAGGCCTTCTCTACCACTCAGTCTAGAAGCAAATGAAAAGTAATGTACAAATAAATAAATAAATAATTACAAAATATAATATTAAAAGTAAAAACAATCAAAAACTCAAAATTTTAATAGGTAAAGCTAGTTAAACAACTCTCTAAAAACATTACAAATAGCCAAAAGCTAAGAAATAAAGACAAGTAGATATAAATTAAATATTACAAAATTAAATTAAATTAGAAATATATGCTGATTAATAATTTTTGAAGAACGTTAGGGATAAGAATAAGATTAATAGTCCTAAATAAAACTTTTTAACGATAGGCTACAATTTAATAATACAAAATAATAGGCTTATTGAATATTAGTCTATTTATATCTCTAACACTCGAGAAATATTATAGCCTAAATAAGCAAAAAAAACAAATTAGCATGGCAGATATGAGGCTATAGCATACACAGACTCATGAAATTGTATTCAATGAATTATTTAGAGATTCAGTAATGGCTATTCCTTTATATGACGTCATTCCATTTTCGACCAATGAAGTGTAATGAAATTCTGAATTCGACCAATCACAGTCATATAATCGCGATAATTTTTGCAGCTAGTTTTATCGCTATAAATTTATCTCATGGTCGTTCTTTTGTACAGTCACTGTCGCCAACTGTTTCCACGTAAAGCGATGAGCATGAATCCATTTTAAGATGCATCTAGTTTTCTTTCAATTTATGCATTCAAGCAATGAATGCAAGATTTATATTTAATATTAATTAATGTATTCACGCAGTGAAGACGACGTTCAAAACGGCGCACCATGTAGACACAAAATCGTTACGTTTTATACTTGATTCTTTCAATATTCTTCCCAGACTGCATGCACACGCTCATGGAAAATTGAACTGTGTAGATGCAGCTTTAGTCCCGTTACACACTACAGTGAGAATGAATTGGTCGAGCTATGGAAAATGTTTTCCTGTAGCACGGAGCAACACTCGAAATAAGGCATAGTTGACATTGGTCCCACTCCCACAGGTAACCTAACCTAATTGAAGCCTATAAAATTTGTATTACGTGAATGAAATTAAACAATAACAGAAAGTCAGATGTTTATATTTATGTAATATCAGCGCATATCAAACCCGAAGACCTTGTATAGTAGGCTATTATATACAAGGTTTTTGATCAAACTACCTTCCGTATGACGTAATAAAATTCGTGTTCTAATTATCTATACAGAGATGGCTCCACTGTGTAGCAACATATGTCTCGCTGTAGTGTGAATAGATAAGCATTGTAGCTGTCTCCATACATATTACATAGTTCATAGTTCTCTGTGTAGTGTGTAATGTATCGATGAAGTACCAAATAAAGTGCGAAATCCTATTTCCACAACTACATCTTCATTTTCTAATTCCATATGCATTGTAGTAGACTATCTGAAGAAAATTACACTCCTTCATTCAGAGTTGATAAATGTTTAAATTAAATTATGATTTCAGCAGATAATGAAAATGTTTTTTTCTGTTATAATAATAAGAGAAAAGCGCAGTACATGTAATTAACATTATTAAACCTGTATTTCGCAATTTTTCGCAATTGGAATTACTGGATAACGTCCAATTTCTTTATTCTATATAATCTATTTCTATATTAATCTATTTCAACTTCACAATGTCTGGATAGGTTAAGTATTCGTAAATATACAATTACTAACATTTTGTGGACGAATTTTAGGGATATATTATTTACATTTTATTTTATTCACGAAATAGTCGTAATAAATGTTACTCGAGGTCTGAGATCACTATAGAAAATTTAATAAATAAATAAAACAGATGAAATATGCAAATTTAAAAAAATCTTTAAATTCAGTAAAATACAAGTTTTGCTTGAGACTTTCCATTAAAGATTCATAAACCCGGGATAAGAACTGATTTGTTCAGAACTTTGTGGAAGGTAATGCAAGTTTTGCATCAAATTTAATTATATTAATCTATTTCAACTTCACAATGTCTGGATAGGTTAAGTATTCGTAAATATACAATTATTAACATTTTGTGAACGAATTTTAGGGATATAGTATTTACATTTTTATTTTATTCACGAAATAATCCTAATAAATGTTACTCGAGGTCTGAGATTACTGTAGAAAATATAATAAATAAATAAAACAGATGAAATATGCAAATTTAAAAAAATCTTTAAATTCAGTAAAAATAAGTTTTGCTTGAGACTTTCCATTAAAGATTCATAAACCCGGAATAAGAACTGATTTGTTCAGAACTTTGTGGAAGGTAATGCAAGTTTTGCATCAAATTTAATTATATTAATCTATTTCAACTTCACAATGTCTGGATAGGTTAAGTATTCGTAAATGCATCAAATTTATATTACAATTATTAACATTTTGTGAACGAATTTTAGGGATATAGTATTTACAGTTTTTTTATTTTATTCACGAAATAATCCTAATAAATGTTACTCGAGGTCTGAGATTACTGTAGAAAATATAATAAATAAATAAAACAGATGAAATATACAAATGTTAAAAAAAAATCTTTAAATTCAGTAAAAGACAAGTTTTGCTTGAGACTTTCCATTAAAGATTCATAAACCCGGGATAAGAATTGATTTGTTCAGAACTTTGTGGAAGGTAATGCAAGTTTTGCATCAAATTTAATTATATTAACCTATTTCAACTTCACAATGTCTGGATAGGTTAAGTATTCGTAAATATACAATTATTAACATTTTGTGAACGAATTTTAGGGATATAGTATTTACATTTTTATTTTATTCACGAAATAATCCTAATAAATGTTACTCGAGGTCTGAGATTACTGTAGAAAATATAATAAATAAATAAAACAGATGAAATATACAAATGTTAAAAAAATCTTTAAATTCAGTAAAAGACAAGTTTTGCTTGAGACTTTCCATTAAAGATTCATAAACCCGGGATAAGAATTGATTTGTTCAGAACTTTGTGGAAGGTAATGCAAGTTTTGCATCAAATTTAATTATATTAATCTATTTCAACTTCACAATGTCTGGATAGGTTAAGTATTCGTAAATATACAATTATTAACATTTTGTGAACGAATTTTAGGGATATAGTATTTACATTTTTATTTTATTCACGATGAAAAATAATCTAATAAATGTTACTTTCGAGGTCTGAGATTACTGTAGAAAATATAATAAATAAATAAAACAGATGAAATATGCAAATTTAAAACATAAAATCTTTAAATTCAGTAAAAGACAAGTTTTGCTTGAGACTTTCCATTAAAGATTCATAAACCCGGGATAAGAACTAAAATTTGTTCAGAACTTTGTGGAAGGTAATGCAAGTTTTGCATCAAATTTAATTATATTAATCTATTTCAACTTCACAATGTCTGGATAGGTTAAGTATTCGTAAATATACAATTATTAACATTTTGTGAACGAATTTTAGGGATATAGTATTTACATTTTTATTTTATTCACGAAATAATCCTAATAAATGTTACTCGAGGTCTGAGATTACTGTAGAAAATACAATAAATAAATAAAACAGATGAAATATGCAAATTTAAAAAAATCTTTAAATTCAGTAAAAGACAAGTTTTGCTTGAGACTTTCCATTAAAGATTCATAAACCCGGGATAAGAACTGATTTGTTCAGAACTTTATGGAAGGTTGTGCAAGTTTTGCATCAAATTTTGTAATCGATTAGGCGAGTAATGCATTTAATAACGACAGTCGAGGCAAGTTTTGATGTAGAAACAAATTTCATACGGTAGAGACCAACTTCAGTTATATCATAGGCCTACCGTACCTAACTCTTTTTTATTTTTGGACAAGAAGAGTTTTGCATCTAATAACCTCAAATCATAACTATTTTTTGGGGTAACAAAAATCAGAAGTAAAATTTAAATGAATAATTCTGATTTAAATGTATCAATAGTCTATTATTTATATTATCGTAATAATAGATTCTATTGTTTATTGCTAGGCATTATGTCATCTAATCTATCTACTGTTTCTTTGTGATGTAATTCCATTCAGTTCTTCTGTTAAATACCTATTATGTGAGTATATGGACGAAAACCTGAAGTGAAATGTTCAAGTCGCACATAAATGTAAAACCGCCTTCTCCAACCTACACTCTCTAAATCCACTGCAAAATTTTTTTCCTCCCTTATCAATAAAAATTGAACTGTATTGGAAACACTGGTGAAGCCATACTTTAATTATCACTGAAGAACAAGAATTTTGCTCCGACTTAAAACAATGTGTCCCTTATGGTTTTGTGTGAGCTGAATCCGAAAATGCATCTCTTTTCTTCGTATCACGTAAGGTTTTAAGATACACTATGATTTCACTTTTCGATAAGCGCTCTTCCAAACAACAAAACAAAACAAAAGCTAATGCATTTTATGAGTTTTTGACCTATATCCGATTTCTTATGGTTTTTGGCATGTTCTTTTGTACTTGTAATAAATTAGGGGTGGTAAACCAAAACAAAAGCTAATGCATTTTATGAGTTTATGACTTATTTCCGGTTTCTTATGGTTGTTCGCATGTTCTTGTGTACTTCTAATAAATAAACAGATATTGGTCCCTTCTGTTCAGTAAATTTCATAACAGTTCAAAGTGAGATCTACGCAATGAGCAAAAAGGTGTGGTTTTCAGTATTTAAAAGAAAAATTTACCACTTTTACTGAAGGCAAATTGAAAGAGGGAATTTTCATAGATTCACAAATTCACAAAGTTATGATTGACTTTTTTTTTTTTTTTTTTTTAGAAAAAACTTTCCGTTACGGAGAAAATGGCATGGCGCTCAGTCAAAGATGTTTGATCAAATTTCCTTGAAAATTGTAGGGAAGACAACTACATACAATTGTTGTGGAAAGCATGTTTAGTGCATATGAGAAAATGGGGTGTAATATGTCTCTCAAAATACACTTTTTACATTCTCATTTGGATTTCTTTCCTTCTAACCTTGGAGCAGTAAGCAACAAGATCATTTTCCATAAAATAAGGGTTTAGTACTATCATACAATGTAATCTAGCATCATATTTTTTCTCTTTCAGTGACCAATAGTTTAGGTTTCAGGATATTTTTTTCGTTTTTGCTAATAATTGTGGAAAATATTTTAATATGAACAAGGTGAGTTTTGCATCTTATAGCCTCAATTGTTCACAAAAGGATGAATTATTTGGCTCAATTTCAGTCCGAACTGGAATAATATAGTTGTGTTTATAAATTAAGATTAATATGTTTGGAAATACACAATTAGACGTTTTATAGAAAGGCAAATGTTACATATTTTCCATTCACTTTGTTCTGTGGAGAGAATATATGTACTATATTTATTTATTTACTTATTTATTTATTTAGTCATTTACTTATTTATCTATTTGTTTATCTATTTACTTATTTATTTATTTATTTATTTAAGTATTTATTTATTTAATTATTTATTTATTTGTTTATTTATTTATATATTTATTATTTATTTATTTACTTATTTATTTATCTATTTATTTATGCATTTATTTATTTAGTTATTTATTTATTTATTTATTTATTTATTTATTTATTTATTTATTTATTTATTTATTTATTTATTGTCATAAAATTATATAAAATTTGTATATCACTCGCAAATGGTGGTTCTGTTGCATTTCTGTTTTCTAGGAAACCACCCTTAACTACATTTTACTACTAATAACATTATTATAGGCTATATTCCATATTACGTACAATAATTTTAGTTATTTCTTAACAAAACTCTTTCCATTTAATTAATATTTCTTATATATATATATATATATATATATATATAATTATTTTTATACCTTAGTTCTCCTCTCCCATTTTTTTCTTTACTATACACAAAAATTTTCCGAGTTCCCTCAATTTTCTTCCGTTTGCTGTTCTATACAATTTCTATATTTCTATAATACCTTTTGAATAAAGATTTTTCTTGTTTTTTTCATTTTCTGGGCAAGGTAATAGAATGTGTAATGAGTCTTAATTTTGAGTACATAAAGGACATAAGTTATGTCTTTTCCGAAGTCTCCTCTTCTGTTTTTAAACCTCCAAATTCCCAATTTCCACCATGCTAGTCCCAGCCTTTCCTCCCTTTTGTTAACTTTTGTATATTCTTCCTGTCCCCATATGATTCTCATTTCTTTGTAATTCATTAATGATTAATGATTTTAAAATTATTTAAATTGCTAAATATTTCGTGTCTCAGTATCTCGTTACTCCTCTCTATTGTAATTTTGCCTATCAAATTTATATTAATTGCACTAATTTCTTGCCTAACTAATGTAGAACTAAACTGCTTACATTTTTGTTCTATTTTTATCTAATTAGACTTAGATTTCACCATTTGTAGGAATCTTAAACATATTTTCAAGATATCGTTTTATTTTTTCCTGTACCTTACAATATAACACAAAAATTTAATTTTCCTAACTAGTATTGTTTCTCTACTACCCTCCATCCCCATTTCTAATCTGGGTGCTATATTTGAGGCATTCCATAGGATCTCCACATATTTCTTAAACAATTTAGTTCTTATTCTATCTATACAGGGTGTTAAAAACAGTATTTTTTATTTTATGTTAGAAGATAATACTGATATTTGACAATTTTAAGTGAATTTATTTTTATCAGACAATCTATCAAAAGTAGAGAAGTGATCTTGCATGATGTTGTAGATATAATATGCATACATATACACAAAAATTTCATCACAGAATGTTGGATAGTTTTTTTTTTTTTTTTTTAGTTATGTGGGAAAAGCTTCATCACTGCACAATGAACTGAATTTTGAAAAAAATGTAAATAATTTTTTAATCGAAAAATATTTTTACATATAGCAAAAGGACAGTGTTTTACACATACTAATTTTCATTATTGTACAAGAATCAGTAATGGAGAAAAAAATGTTGAATATTTCCAAAATTTTACTGTTGTAGGCCTAATCTGTACCTAGCCCCTTAAACGAATGTACAGTATGTACTTTTCGGATTTTTTTTTGTTAAAACATAATAAGTCAATTTTCGAAAATACTTTTAAAATCAAAATATAGAGTTAAAAGCCGATTTATATGCAGTGGTAACTGAAGTAGGAATGCTTTAAAATATGTGTAAGCATAGACCTACTCATTTCCATTTTCCATGCAGTTAGTATCAATTAAAATAAACAGTTTTTTTCTTTCTACTGCAAGCCTTGAAAGTTTTACTTATTTGTTTTTCACAAAAACCGATTCAGACCTTGAGGATTGGGATTTAGAAAATTTAAAAACACAACAAATATTACGTAGTCTAAATAGGCAAAATTTACAGGCCAAGAGACATCTCTCAAGCGATCTCATTTCCGTTGGACTATGTGTCTGAAAAGTTCGAGGTAAGCAAGACATATTCCAGCAAGCTGAGAAAAATCAAATAACATCTATGTATACTAATAATAAATCTGTAGGCAAAATTTTTCTGGTAATTTTCGATTTTCCAAAAATTATTGGTGTTAACATATATAATTAACCATCCTGAAACCGAAAATCGCTTTTTTGAAATTTTTGTTAGTATGTCTGTCTGTCTGTCTGGATGTTTGTTACCTTTTCAAGCGATAATGGCTGAACGGATTTCGATGAAAATTGGAATATAAATTAATTTCGTTGTAACTTATATTTTAGGCTATATGGCATTCAAAATACGTTATTTAAAAGGGTGTTATATAAGGGGGCCTCATTTAAATACATCGAAATATCTCGCTTATTATTGACTTCTGTGACAAATGTTACATAACAAAAGTTTCTTTAAACATGATTTCCGATAAGTTTTATTCTTTCAAAAGTTTGATAGGACTGATATTTAATGAGATAAATGAGTTTTAAAATTAAAATATCTGCCATCTAAGGCGGTGTAATGAAATCAAAAACAAATGTCTTCGTCTATAAGGGGCCTTGGACAACAACAATCGAAAGCTATGAAACATAGCCTACAGAGAATGTTTCTGTGTTTGTATGAAGTAATATCGGAAGTTAAATTAACCGATTTGTATAATTAATTATTTCACCATTGGAAAGTGTAGTTTCTCTAGATGGACATAATGTTGTAATGTTATTACAGTAACTTGTGAGTGAATCGAGAACAGATAAGATTAAAATAGCTTCTCGTGCACAGAAAACTTGATAGGCTATTCTGAATATTCGTTTCCTGTATTTCTTAAAATAATATTTATGTACACATTAAATCTAAATGATGTCAATCTTCATTAAACTATGGTTGCATGTAATAAAAATTAAGAAACATGTTAAAGGAATTGTCATTGCACCAAATGAGTGATCTCTGGACCAAAATGATCGCATTTTAATTATTTGGATGCAATTTAAATTAAGTAACATATTAAACGATTTATCCTTATATCAAGCACGAATGTTTCCTGGATCAAATGTCCTACTTTAATTATGTAATTACTTTATATTTATTTCTAACGGGTGCAGCGGAGCGCACGGGTACGGCTAGTGATGAAATATAATCTAATAATTTTATTGAGAGTTCAGTCTAATTGACATATCATAGTTTAAAATCAATAACACTTACAAATATAAATGATCATTGCAGATTATAAAATTGAAATGCAAAGGTTTTCGTCCTTGGGCATCATCAGGCATTTGACACACAATATCTTATACATTCTGCTATATCTTTCCTGTGCAATGTGTACCAGATAAATTGATATTTACAATCTTGTGTAATGTTAATGTTATGTTTTATTTAACGACGCTCGCAACTGCAGAGGTTATATCAGCGTCGACGGATGTGCCGGAATTTTGTCCCGCAGGAGTTCTTTTACATGCCAGAAAATCTACTGACTTGAGCCTGTCGTATTTAAGCACACTCAAATGCCATCGACCTGGCCGGGATCGAACCCGCAACTTTGGGCATAGAAGGCAATCTTGTGTATATTAACAAAACAACTATTTGTACATGGTTAACTCTATGGTAAATGACAATCTAAAATTTTAAATGAATACAGATATTAAAATTATATGTGATAAAGTTGTAACTAAAATGTTGTATTGATCTTATATTTCTTAATTATAAAATTATGATCATTAGAATAACATATGAAAACATATGATTCCTCTTAAACTTCATAATAGGCCAATATACTTCGGTTAGTTGAGTGTTTGTAGTGCGAGCATTGATCTCAATAATAATAATAATAATAATAATAATAATAATAATAATAATAATAATAATAATAATAATAATAATAATTCTTTATTTATACTGGCAGAGTTAAGGCCATAGGACCTTCTCTTACACTCTACCAGGTCACAAAGTATACAAGCAGTTAAAATTTAACAAAAAGTTAAAGAACAGAATGCTAACATAGGCCTATTACAAAAATTAATAATAATAATAATAATAATAATAATAACATAATAAAATCGATACTAAACAACATGAAAATAATATCATAGTAGGAAAAAAGTAAAATACATTGGAATATAGTGAAAGCAACTCATTTAGTACAAATGGTTAATATGGAAAAACGTAAGGAAGAATATATCACTGATTTGGCAATCCATTCAATGGGGGAATCCATTCTGTAATACAGGCAGTGGCGGCTCGTGAACTTGTGGATTGGGGGCGCTGCAGTAGATTTTGGTATATACAAATTTCACTTCAATCTTCTCCGCAAGGGAAAGTTGAGAAAAATTAATATTCTGTAATTCACACACACTCATGCTTGCACATTTGCACTGGTTAAGTGACTGTACTAAGATGTCACACCAAAGCAACACTCGGATATACTGATGGTCAACAATTTTCTAAAACTGGAAAGAGGTCTCTTTCGTATTTTACATGCTATATCAAAAGGATTCTACTCGCGCAAACATTTTGAGTTAAGGAGGCTGGATATATAATAAAAAGGCAAAAGAGGATATTAATTTCGTTGTATTAACTCGATAAGATTCTACAACAATAAGTAGGCCTATGTGAAGAGAAAATAAAAATTTTGTCATTAAGTTTCAAGGGAATAGGGAATCCATTTGACGCAGCATTACAATAGCGACGTGAGGGGGAGGAAAGATCTTTCCTTGTAGCCTGGCTCTGCAAGCCACTGCAGCGAAATATGGGTTTTAAACAGCGGCAGTTTCCCTCTACTTCCCTTCACCTCTCTAACCCCTGACCCTATAAGAGACACTCTCTATGAGTTGTCCCACCCTGCAGATCCCAGGACGACTTTGAATGCAGTGTCAATTCCAATACAGTCGATGCGCAAAAATATTATGCATCAGATAATAGTACATATTCCCGGCCAGATGAAATATAAAGCAATTTACTTAAGAAGAGTTATAAAAAAAATTATTCTACAAATTAAAATTAAAATTATTTTTATTTTTTTTTGACAAAGCAGGGAGTTCTGCATCTCTTATGGGCGAGCCGCCCCTGAATACAGGTTATTATGAGCAACCGTTATTAATGTATTCAAATAGAAAATTTATTCAAATGAAAAGTTATTATTTTGAAAACTCACATTTAAGTTCTTATATACTGCACTAGGTTATATGTATTGACCTTTTTGTATATATATTAAAATCAATTTGAAGGACTGGGGTTATCTGTAACAAGATATAAACTATCAGAATGTATGAAGTGTTGATTGAAAAAACTATGACAATTGTATCAACGTACTTACAGGGAATTATGGCTAACGTGCTTACTAAGATAACGTGATGAAGTTAAGCTTACTTAAAATATTGTTTGAAAGCACACCTTGGTTCCACGAACCCTTTTCAAATAGCTAGCGGACTCTAGGGATCCAGGAACCATAGGTTGGAAACCGCTGAGCTAGACAATATTGCACTCTTTATTTATTTATTTATTTATTTATTTATTTATTTATTTATTTATTTATTTATTTATTTATTTATTTATAAATCAATATGATATTTCGACTTGTCCATCCAGAGAAACTACACTTTCCAATGATGAAATAATAATTAATTATACAAATCGGTTAATTTAGCTTCTGATATTACTTCATACAAACACACAAACATTGTCTGTAGGCTAGATCTTAGATGGCAGTTATTTTAATTTTAATTTTTTTCATTTATCTCATTAAATATCAGTCCTATCAAAATTTTTCAGAGAATAAAACGTAATCAGAAATCATTTTAAAGAAATACAGAGCAGACAGACAGACACACAAACAAAAATTTCAAAAGGCGTTGTGTCACGTAAACATTTAATCAGGTTACTTTTCTCAGATAATGTAAGAAATCAAAGAACATAAGCAGGAATCGAATTACAGACCCTTGCAGTGGACAGAGATATCTATGCATCGAAGTCTGTAGCTCACTGCATCTCTATAAAATATTTTCCTTGTCTAACCGGTTTTCTCCAACCGGTCTGTGAGATTTGAACTTTATGCCATTGATGCTCGTCGAAAGTGGTGTAAAATAAAAGGGGGTTGGACAAGGAAGGAATCATCTCTGGAAGGAGAACGAGGGTTGAGGGTTGAGGGTGGTGGACGAGGAAAAGGAAACGAAAAGGGGGTAGAAAATATATATATACACTCATAGCCCCTAACACTTCTGTTGTATCCATGAGCAAGGGGCGGGGTTTTCTTTAAAATTTTCTCATCAACCCAACCCCCTTAAAACCTTACCCCCCTTCTTTTCGCTCTCTTCTCCCTCCCTCCCAACGACCCACAAAATTTTCCTCCGCCCTCTTTTGTGCCCTCTGTTTGTATCTCATTTTCGTTGGATTTTTTTCTTCCACCGCCCTTATTTTTAACCAATGAGAAGAGGTCTCAAGTTGAATTCCTCTTATTTTATCAAGCCTTTTACTAGTTCTCCATCTCTCTCTGATATATTCCATTACTGTACTTGAAACACGCTTTTGAAGATAGGAGGAAACCAAGGGACCATAAAATGTTTGTCTTTTTTTATTTCAATTGCTTTAAAAAGGTTTGATAGACTCTCTAAAGTGCAAGAAGAGAAGACGAACCTCTATGTTTGCCTCTAGTGTAGATGATAGAAATGTTTCTGACCACTGTTTCCATGGTTACGGTCCCTCTTTCTGTATACGTGTGTTCGCTCTTTACATCTGGAAGGTAAGCACTTCCTGGAATAACAGTTGAAAGAGGCGATTGAAATCTGTATCAGATGGCTTTTCTGTGCTCTATATTTCTCAATGAGGACTTGTCTATCTACTCAATAACATTTTCCCAAAGAATGAATAACTAAAACACTATAGTCTACCCCTCTCCAGTATCGTACATTTGCATGTTTTCGATAAAATTTCTGCCTAGCATTATGATTTTTATGGACCAGCAAATATGCAGGACACCTTTCCATCTTGAAAGCGTCCTTTTGGCTGGGGGCGAAACCTTACTGCTCAATCGGAAATAGTCTCTACATCTGGTGACCGTTAAAGAATTATTCGGCATATCTCTATCGTTCTTCCGTATCTCATACAATAGCGCTGAAGTTTCGAGATGTAGATTAATTTAATATACAAACAAAAACAATTAATCAGTTAAGTAGTAGAGGAAGTTCGGGTAATGTGGACCCCTCTTTTGAAATTTCTATTTCTGCTCTTTTATTTAAAGCACATAATTTTTGTATGATTATAGTAATTATCGTTAGTCTTTGAAGTATGAAGTAACATTGTTATTTTACTTATATATGCAACAGTTCACATTATTTTTTAATTTTTTTACATGGCAAGAGAGATCCACTTTAACCGCCATGTTCGGGTAAAAGTGGACCCCAGGATCCCTACCCTCTGGGTTTTCAGACAAAATTAATCTTAACAGACTGTCTCAAATGAATCTAAAATTATTTATCAAGAAATTATATACTGACACTGCATATTAGGCCTATAATATAACACTAATGACATAAGTAATTAACACGTTATAAATTAAGGAAACACATTAGGGTTAATTCAAGATAGTTCTGATATGAAAGAGAGTTCTTAAATTTTTATGTCCTCTGCGGGTTTATTCGCTACAAATATCGCAAACAAATCCAGAATCCAGAAATGCATATAGAGTGTTAGTTGGGAGGCCGGAGGGAAAAATACCTTTGGGGAGGTCAAGACGTAGATGGGAAGATAATATTAAAATGGATTTGAGGGAGGTAGGATATGATGGTTGAGACTGGATTAATCTTGCTCAGGATAGGGACCAATGGCGGGCTTATGTGAGGGCGGCAATGAACCTACGGGTTCCTTAAAAGCCAGTAAGTAAGTATATATATATATATATATATATATATATATATATATATATATATATATAT
>JAJSOF020000017.1:34316162-34338662 GCA_025594305.2 Periplaneta americana
ACCCTCTACATTTCAGGTTCTACATGCAGCAGCTATACCAAGATGCTATGTCTATTGTTCGAAAGCATAGCAAACCTGTCATTTTTTTAACTTTCACCTACAATCCACAACGACCTGAAATAGCTATAGCTTTACTCCCACATGATAAACCCACTGATCGTCCTGACATTGTTACTTGCGTTTTCGCGTTGAAACTCAAAAACTGAAGGTAGTTAGGTTCAAGAAAAAGTATTTGGCATAAAAAAACATTCAGAGGGAGTATGTTTCATTATTACGGAAGCAAATAATTTTCAAAATGTCTGGTATTCTTCATTGAAAATGAATCTGAAAAATTTTTATTTGAACGTCCAATGAACTTAGTTTGCAGCATTTGCTGCACAAGCCACTAGTAGGCTATATTCTGAATTGTGTTAGAAAATGTCAACGGTTCAGTGAATGTTCCTACATCGCCAATAGACATCGAGTGCAATGCGTGATCTAACTGGTGTAGTCTGTTGATTGCTGGGTTTCACAGTAACAAGATAAATCACTTGGAATCATTATTTTGAATCTTTCGAAGTAGCTTTGGACTTTCCACGTCAAGAAGGAAATTGGGTGGCTACACGGTCAGGCTGCAGTAGTTTTGCATTAAATGCTATGGTAGGCCTACACATCAGGAAAAAGATTCCCTGAGGTCTGGAGGTCGTTCTACCTGTTAGTTTTGTGTGTGTGTGTGTGTGTATGTGTGTGTGTGTGTGTGTGTGGCATTAATAGAATGAATCGTAAGTAATGGCATTAATTTCAGGCTATTATTTGAGATATTTCCAACGAAAAAGTTTAATACAATTTTGCTAGTTTTTGCTTCCTTTTCAAGATAAAAGTTCCTTTTATATGAAATATTTCATAACATGTTTCGGAAAAGCCTTTGATTGAATTCCCGATATTCTCAGTCAATTTAAGAGACCAGTGTATTATGATAGTTAATGAATGAAAGAATTTTAGTTTTAACCTTTAAATGTGCAGAAATTTGTTCCGAACAAAAGTAACTTCTCGTTCTGCAAAACAATTTTACAATGTTGCGTTTGTTCGGATCAAATTTTTGTATATTTAAAGGACAAAACTAAAATTCTTTCATTCATTAATTACCTTAACAAACTGCTATCATAGATTGACTTAGCATATTGGAAATTAAATCAATGGCTTTCCCAAAACACGTTTTGAAATGTTTCATATAAAATAATTTTTATCTCGAAAAGGAAGCAAAAACGAGCAAAATTGTATTGTATGTATGTATGTATGTATGTATGTATGTATGTATGTATGTATGTATTTTTTATAATTATTATTTTAAAGTTAATACTGATTGTGTATATGTATTCAGTCTCTTTTTTTTACTTTATTATGTTTATTATTATTTTTAAGTTTATATTTGTAGCCTATAGCGGTATGTATTTTTCTATATGTGATTTGATCCTGGTTGAGTGGAAGAGAAGGCCAGATGGCCTTAACTCTGCCAGGGAAAATAAAAACTATTATATATGTATTCACACTGCAAATGGGTAATATCCGGGGAAGTGGTAACTAATTACACTCAATAACGACAATAATAAACACAATTAATAATAAATAAATAATATCATTACTAATAATTAATGCTAATAATAATAATAATAATAATAATAATAATAATAATAATAATAATGAGCATCTTGAATTGAATGAAGCACGATCACTTAAAATAACATTTAAAGTAAATCTAATTTGTATCTTAACCCTAAGTTCGAACTAAAACCCACGAGTATGATATGTCATGCATGCACAAATACTTTTCAGCACTACACTCATTCCTCTGTCAACTCACTCACTGCACTGGAACTACTACACATATCACTGACACTATCCTGATTTCACTAACACTTCAAAAACATTTCACTGTTCAAATACTTTGCACTGCCACTATAAACTATAAAACTTCACTGACACAACACACTTCTTCACTGATACAACACTTCAAATAACAAAACATCAATTTCACCCTTTAAATAGTATGTATAATATATTACCGTCTATTAGTAAAGTCCTTAAGCTTATTTTTAAACACATTTTGGTTATTGGTAAAGCCTTTAGTAAGTCTGCAGGTAAAGCATTCCAGTCCCTGTTAGTACGATTGAGAAAAGAAAACTTTCCAGTGTCCGTCCTCTTGTCTTCTTTCCCTCAATTTATATGAGTGGTCGTCCCGCGCCGTGGCTTCGCGTAAGGCAGCCCGCATGAGAAAGCCCGCTGGTTCGAGTCCTTGGGGGAAGAAATTTTCTCATGAAATTTCGGCCAGTGTATGGGACCGGTGCCCACCCAGCATCGTGATGCACTTTGGGGAGCTACGATAGGTAGCGAATTTGCGAATACCAGCTATAACGGCTGGGGGATCATCGTGCTAACCACACGATACCTCCATTCTGGTTGGATGATCTTCCACCTCTGCTTCGGCATGTTGAGGCCAGCAGCCGGCTGGTTCTAGGCCCTTCACGGGCTTAGCGCCACGGATTATTATTATTATTATTATTATTATTATTATTATTATTATTATTATTATTATTATTATTATTATTATTATTATTATTATTTTATTATTATTATTGAAATATGAGTGGTCGTTCTAAAAGTAATACGGCTGCAACCTATTTTTTAGGCGGCTGAAAATTTTTTTAACTTTTTTGTTTGAAATATCTAAAAGAATACCTCCTTGAAATTAATGACAATACTTACGGTTCATTCCGTATGGACGCATTTTCACTTACAATAATTCAAAGGAAATCCCTTTCGTTTGACGAACTAGCATTGCTTCTTGTCTTCAAAACTGTAAGGTATAAGTAGGGCCTAATATTTACGCACAATCTGTGTCAACATGCTTGATTCGTTTGTATAAGCAGCCAGATATGAATATGAGAATAGACCACGGCAATATCGGTTTCTGTTCTGAATAATTGTGAGTTAAACATGGTCAGCACTAATTAGCTATTTCCAGCTAGCTTCAGCGTTGTAATAATATTGCTGTCGTACGTCGTACATGACTGCAAGACCAAGAATATTGCAACTGTTTTCAATACTGAAATAATTCATGGCTTTCTATAAAGTTTGACATTCCGCTAAACTTGGAATAATTATATTGATTTCATTTAAACTCTTCTATATTAAGCTATTGCTTAGCTATTTTTAATCGGTTATTTTACGACGATTTTTCAACTGCTAGCGTCTGAATAAGATTAAGATGACTATTACGCTATTACTACGTCATACTACTTTTGACCAATAAAACGGTACGAAAGGACGTCTTTCATGTTAAGGAATTTCTATACAGTTCTCAAAACTAAATTTTCTATTTTTGTAACACATTATGTCTTGAAATCCAAGTTCTGTCCACAGTCAGGAGGTAAAGCAAGCTTTAGGACTGTGAAACAGCTGTCCGTGTCCGTGTTCGTGTCTGAGAGTGTCCGTAAACTAGAGCTTAATTTATCATTATTTCTATATTATTTCAGTTGGGATATAAAAATCTGTCCGTATATGAGGAGTGGTCGTACCTTGGGGATGTTCGTAAGGAGAGGTTTCACTGTATATATATATTTACAAAACTATCGCAGAGAAAAAAGGGCTTATAATTTAAAGGAATCTGAATTGAAAAAGTGCAATTTTAGTTTATTCTTGAAGCTAGATAATGTCCGACAGTCTCTGACATGTTTTGGTAGAGAGTTCCAGAGATGAGCTGCAGAGACGGTAAAAGATGATTCGATTCTATAAACATTTTTCCTAGAATAAAACATGTCGGAAACATTTTAAAGCAACTTTTGTTATGTAATATTATACTCAAAAATCAATAATCGAGATATTTCGATTTATTTACTTCAGTACTCCCTATAACCCCTTTTAAAGAATGTGTTTTGACTGCCATATAGCCTAAAATCTAAGTGGGACGTAATTTATTTTACATAATAATTTTCGTAGATATCGGTTCAGCCATTATCGCATAAAAAGGTAACAAACAACAGACATAGAAACAAAACTTTCAAAAATGCGATTTTCTGCCTCAGGGCAGTTCATTATAAGTAGGCCTACACGTTAACACAATAGTAATAGGCCTATACGTTACAAGAGCGGTATGTTGACGTTTTCATGTTCGAGGAAAAGATTGAAAAAGCGAAACGTAGTTGAGCTTTTTTAATTTCCGAGAACATGAAAACAAACATACCGCTCGTGTATCGTACATTATTTTGTGCGAAGATCGTTTATTACGTACCTGAAAGACGAATTTGTAATTAGTTGCAATGAAATCTTCATCTTGGTTTCTGTTTAATGACGGAAACTATAGAAAACAAAAATATCTATACTCCAGCAGGCCGTGATATAGGCCTACGTCTGTCTTCCCCCAGTCTATAAATGCGAACTTAAAACAAACGGTAAGGTTATGTAATGATTCATTTTTCATTTTAATATTTTAACAATATTATTTATATAACATATTGCAATAATAACATCGGCATCTGAAATCTCGTTGATTTTTTCACGGCTTCCTTAATGTTACTTGTATCAGGAATGCAATAAGTTTCGTGGAGTAGTAGACTTCACTTAATTTTTGCAGATATTTAAAAACAATAATTAACATTGCAATTTAGGTGAAATTGCAGTGGTAAGTTTCCAATTTATAATTATTACTATGTTAAACGTCTCTAAAAATAATATTTTAAAAGCCTAAAGCAGTAAAATGAATATGGCGCTTAAGCGGTAAGAAGAGGGAAATTGTTATGTGTGTTACGTTGGGAATACTGAATGTGGTATTTCACACTTACCGCGTATTGGTTCTGAGCGGAAAACAAGCAAATACGCACGATCTCGCACAAATTATTTTGTGTAAAAGCGAAAATTACTAGAAAAATTTAGATTACAGTTTTATTATCAGCATAGATTCTAATATCATAATTGTTGAAATCAAAATTCCACGGCTCTGGAGTTTTTCATGCAAGAGTGGAGACATCGGAAATATGACGAGGCTACGAGGTGATTTTATTAAATCACGATCCCTCGAAAATATTAATTAAAACGTTAATCTATTTCCGTAGTAAAGTCACCCCCTTTCTCCTGCAGCAAATATTGTCAACACCTGTAGCGTTGTTAAATTACATATTTTAGTGCCGAGTTATGCATCGAACCAGGGACCGATGAAAGTAGAGGGAATGTTCGTGTTGGTGCGCATATTATATGCTCTCTCACCACAGTAATTAGTTTGAACATGACGGGGGTTGAAGAGGTACAGCACAAGTAACATCCATCGGAATGAGTGACAGAAACCAAGGCCATAATCAATCACATTACGTTAAAGCAATATCTTGTTGCACGGACAAGCTCAAATTGTTTATGCATATCGCGACAACTAATTTAGACTTCATTTTAGCAACTCTGAAAACTGTACGCCATTCTGCAACCCCTATTGTATTTTAACATGTCTGAATATGGCCTATGGATCCATTTCTGAAAGATATTTGTACGACACTGAAATACGTAGCCCCTAGATGCATTGGCAATTTATTTAGCTACCGTATTCAGATGTGAGATTTGTGATGTGGAAATCTAGTGCCATGCGGGGATATCCTGCCAACATAGTCTCGTCATTATCCATATTCTTTGGCTGAATATGAACTTACTTACAAATGGCTTTTAAGGAACCCGCAGGTTCATTGCCGCCCTCACATAAGCCCGCCATTGGTCCCTATCCCAAGCAACATTAATCCAGTCTCTATCATCATATCCCACCTCCCTCAAATCCATTTTAATATTATCCTCTCATCTACGTCTCGGCCTCCCTAAAGGCTTTTTCCCTCCGGCCTCCCAACTAACACTCTGTTAGCATTTCTAGATTCGCCCATATGTGCTACATGTCCTGCCCATCTCAAACGTCTAGACTAAGGCCCGATTGTATAAACCATTTAATCTTAGATCAGAGGTTAAATTGATCCTTGTTTCAGCTGAACTTGGAATTTTGTGTTGTATAAAGTCTAATCTGAGATTAATTTGTCTCAAACTAAAGTCAACTTTGACTGAAGAAATTTCTCCGATTAAGTTAGATGATCCAAGTTCAGTTATTTCTTTTCTGTTTGAAATATACGAGTGACATTTTGTGCAAATAAAATATCCATTATTATTAATATTAATAGATATGATAGGTAGGCTTAAATTTATATATATTTCTTTCAATTTCTTGCCTTAATACACAAACAATCTTATATTTTATAAGGCTCTATCGTGTTCAGCAGCAACAAATAACATAACCTATAATTATATTATGTTTATAACAACCATTAATTATGAACGGATATGATAGGTACATTCATAAATTTTCAATTAACTGTATTACTAAACGAAAATTGTCGTTTTATAAAGCTTTATTATATTTAGCAGTATCAACCACCATAACATGATAACAACTTGGAGAACAGTCAACCTTCTTCTTATTGTCCGCCATTATTTACATTGCACAAAAAACCAGTGTCTCCAACAGAGTGTACGGAAAGTCGCCAAAAAGTAATTGGAAAGTCGCTAGATTTCTCATTATCGACAAAGAAAGATTAAATTTTGTCACTATGGGGTGCTAAAAAGGTCGCTAAATTCCTATTTAAACAATATAAAAGTTAAAAGAAATTGTTATTGAAAAAGAGTTAAAGTCGCTAGATTGGCAACACTGAACAAACCTGTCCGCGCATCACGTTTTTCACCTGTTTATGCGATGTTGCCAAATCCTTTTCACGTGAACTTAGATTGCATTTGAACCAAGATAATTTGATCGCAGAAAAGTTTTATACAATAGAAGAAGTGTCTGAACTCGGTTCACTTTTCGATCTTCGATCAAAGTTGATCTTTAGTCAGGAGATTTATACAATTGGGCCTTAATGTTCCTATTTATTTATTTATTTATTTATTTATTTATTTATTTATTTATTTATTTTATTTATTTATTTATTTATTTATTTATTTATTTATTCTGGTGTAGTTAAGGCCATCAGGCCTTCTCTTCCACAACACCAGGAATACAAATACAATAATAGAAATAAACAGAAAAAAAATATATAGGTAGGCCTATACAAAGTAAAGCTACACAAGAAATAAAGAGAGAGAAAAAAAAAACACTATAAACAAAGTAAAGCCACACAAAAATATACACAGGTTGCAGTCACACAACTTTAAATGAGTGATTAAGTATCATAATTAATTCTATCCTAGCTAGGGAGAGTCGGGTAGTATCGGACATCGGGTAATATCGGTCAGTGAGTTTCTTTCATCTACGACACGATGATACCTACCTGATTGACATGGTTACGTTTCTGTGATGTCGCATAGAGGAACGTAACCATGTCATTCAGGTACTACCATATGGTGGTAGATGAAAGAAACGCACTGTCCGATATTACCCGATGTCCGATACTACCCGACTCTCCCCTAATTAACTAACATAAACAAGAAACTTGCAGTTTTAATCTAGATTGAAAAAGAAAAAAAAACAGAAATCAATACTTCTAGCAATACCTAAAAAAACATTAACTAAGATAAAATTTTCCAATTTAATTTTGAATTGTGATAAAGTCCGGCAGTCCCTGACGTCATTAGGTAACAAATTCCAGAGGCGAGGTATTTATACAGTATAGGAAGATGAGTATAAAGACGTTCTATGATGAGGGATAGAAAGAAGTGCTTGATGTCGGTTTCGAAGAGTTGTAAGAAATTGAAAGCGCGATAACAGATAATTCGGAGTAGAAGTATAATGCGTGCAGTTCTGCGTTGTATAACTTTCTCCATTCTCCTATAACTTCATCCCTCTTAGCCCCAATTATTTTAAGAACCAAATTCTCAAACACCCTTAATCTCTGTTCCTCTCTCAAAGTGACAGTCCAAGTTTCACAACCATAGAGAACAACCGCTAATATAACTGTTTTATAAATTCTAACTTTCAGATTTTTTGACAGCAGACTGGATGATAAAAGCTTCTCAACCGAAAAATAACACGCATTTCCCATATTTATTCTGCGTTTAATTTCCTCCCGAGTGTCATTTATATTTGTTACTATTGCTCCAAGGTGTTTTAAATTTTCCACCTGTTCGAAGGATAAATGTCCAATTTTTATGTTTCCATTTCGTACCAATATTCTGGTCACGAGACATAATCATATACTTTGTCTTTTCGGGATTTACTTTCAATCTATCGCGTAAAATTTCCGTGTTTTTCCTAATCGTTTGTGGATTTTCTCCTAACATATTCACGTCATCCGCATAGACAAGAAGCTGATTTGATGTAACCCGTTCAATTCAAAACCCTCTGAACTTTACTAATGGCATATTATAGAGCGAAGTTAAAAAGTAAAGGTGATAATGCATCTCCTTGCTTTAGCCCGCTTTGTGTAGTTTAATGTTTAGGGAAAAATGAGACAAATTTATAAGATTTACTATCTAATGAAAAATGAATAATTTGTAGTTTTAGCAGTATTAACAGAGAGAATATTCAAATCAAATCATGCTTTTATTAATTTTGGAGCATTATGTGTATTACAATAAGTATTCGGCCAAGTTTCCCCCCCCCCAAACAATAATAATATACTGTCTGCATAGAAATACAATACACCTTTGTAGTTTGTAAATCAATTGCTAATAGATCAATTGCTAATTTATTTGTTTAATATTTAATTATTTTTTGGAATTTTTTATTAAATTATTATTTATTTGTAATTATGATTTGTGTCTTTATTTTATTGAATTTTTGTTAAAATTTTATACAAAACATAATAGGACCAAGAACTGTACCATAAATGAATATTTTAGATAAACGCGAGACTAAAACAATAGGCTATAGAAATAATTAGTTATTCTATCTACAAAGAATGCAACCAACTAGACCACCAGATTGGTTTCCGAATTACATACCGATTAGTAGAAGAAACATTGGACGTCCAAGAAAGCGATGGACAGAACGATAATATAGACCGCTACAGGCAAAGTTGCCTAATGCATGAAAGATGATGATGATGATGATGATGATGATGATGATGATAAAACGATCAAAACTTAGTAGAACTCTGTAGCGCTTTCCCTTAATTGGACGGAGTTTCGCAATAAGAGACCAAGCGCCAAAAACCTGTTTCGAGATATTGGCCTTTGAAATAAATATGTTTTTTAAAAAACATTTTATGCAAGAAGTATTATAACATTCATACTAGTACAAAAAATAGCACAAATAATACCAAAAAAGGCTAACCAATTTTTGATAAGAGGCCAGCAGTTGAATTAATATTTCAAAGCAAAATAAATAAATGCATTTTTTTGCAATAAACGAATTTTTGCTTATAAATAGCAACAAAATTCAGATATAGCATTCTTGATTTTTCAGAGTTAAATTAGCCTGCAATCAACAGATCTGTGCAAATATCTCATTTTTTGAAATTGTCGGTTGGTTTATTATTGCGTAACTCCCTCCAATTAATTTTGGTTATCAAATAAAACTCACTTCGTTTTATAATTGATTAAAGTGCTAAACATGAAATTCATTACAGAATTTTTCACTAATTATTTGATATTTATATATATATTAATACAACGAGGTTATTTAATAGGATATAAAGATAATTCGCTCTTTTCAAAACACTGCCAAGATCTTCAGATTGTTTTTCTTGATTAAGGACTCTTTGAGCTGCTGGCTCATATAATTGCTTCTTTTATTTCTGTAGTGTGGGGGAGAAAAAATAAATGTTAGCCTTTTAGTTCGCCGGAGGTTTCCTTTATAATTGAACACTTACAGAAAATTGCGGAACAACAAAAATTGTGTAGTTTAATGTTTAGGGCAAAATTAAACAAATTTATAAGATTTACTAGTTAATGGAAAAGGAATAACTGCCGTTTTAACAGTAATAAGAGAGAGAATATTCGAATCAAATCATGCTTTTATTAATTTTGAAACATTATTTGCATTACAATAAGTATTGTTCCAAGTTTTTTTCCCCCAAACAATAATACTTTATCGCCTGCATAGAAATACAATACACCTTTGTGGTTTTGTAAATCAATTGCTAACAAATGATTGATGTATATAAAAAACAAAATAGGACTAAAAACTATACCCTGAATGAATATTTTAGACAAACGAGAGAGTAAAACAATAGGCTATAGAAATAATTGGTTATGCCATCTACAAAGAATGCAACCAACTAGACCACCACAGTGGTTTCTGAATTACATACCGATTAGTATAAGAAACATTGGACGTCCAAGAAAGAGATAGACAGAACGATAATATTGACTGCTACAGGCAAAGTTGCGAAATGCATGAAAGATGATGATGATGATGATGATGATGATGACCAAAACTGAGTAGAAATCTGTAGCGCTTCCCCTTAATTGGAAGGAATTACGCAATAATAGACCAAGCGTCAAAAACCTGTTTCGAGATATTGGCCATTGCAATAAATAAATCTGTTTTGTTTTATAAAACATTTAATGCAAGAAGTACAGGGACATCATTTTATTTTTACTAACATTTTTAATATTAACTTGGTTATACCTTTAGAGAACCGGAAACACCGTTCGCTACCCCTTTCCACGGCTGGAGATCGATGATACTGGCGTAAAACACAAACAAATCACTTTACTAGGTATAGGAGGGAAGAAAAGTACTTAATCCATTTACGTAAACTAGGAAATATCGCGATTTTGAGTTCCATAATTTTCATTAGGTTTTGTTTAATCAAAATTCAGTGTTAACAATAAGTGTTTTTACTCACGAACTGAGCTATCCATGCGAACGTATTCATTATGCAGTGTATATTATACTGTCTACAGCACATTAGCGTAGAATTTAGAGAATGAAGTTAAATTGAAAAATAATCATAATATGGATATTTAAACACACATTTGAAAATGGTGACCGTTCATTTCGATACAGGCTTCATTCTTTTGTGCATATTATCTCACTATAGACTAATGCATCTAATTCCAATTGCCAGTTTCGTCCTTCGTACTAGTAACTCATGTTGAAATAATTCTGTACCTTCTCTATAAAAGAGTACCTTTCGTACTGTAAATTCAATCTTCACTTCTGCCCGACCCGCACAGATAAAATTACTCAGACATGCTATCTACTGTCTGTCCAAGTGGTTATGCCGCAGGATCGTAGAAAGGGGAGAAATCACGTGACAGTTAATTACTTAACGAGGCACTTTTAAGTTATTTTAAACAGCTGTATAATATTACGTTAACGTCCAATTCCTAAAAGAAATTGTTTTCAGAAAAGATCTAAGATAGCCCAGCTTTTACAGTGGGTCGTACAGAAGCAGGTGGGGGAAATCGGGATGCGACGTAGGCTAACGGACAGTACCTGTGCGAAAATATGATTCAATAGTGAAAGCTCTTTCGTCACTGGAAAACGCGAACATATTTCTGGAACGTACTATACTTACTAACTCAGTGCTGTTTACTAAATGCGGTCTTGGTTCTATGTGGAGTTGGAACTTCATTAGTAGAAGGGGTGGGAGTGAAGTTCATTCAAAAACTCAGGTACAATAAAAATTGAAGTAAAAATAAAATGATGTCCCTGTATTATAACATTCATACTATTACTAAAAATAGCACAAATAATACCAAAAAAGGCTGACCGATTTTTGGTAAGAGACCAGCAGTTGAATTAATATTTCAAACCAAAATAAATAAATTAATTTTTATGCAATAAACGAATTTTTGCTTATAAATAGCAGCAAAATTCAGATATCGCGTTCTTGATTTTTTCCGAGTTAAGTTAGCCTGCGATCAATAGATTTGTGCAAATATATCTTTCTTTTTTTTTCAAATCATCGGTTGGTTAACTATTGCGTAACTCTGTCCAATTAACCTTGGTTATCAAATAAAACTCACTTCGTTTTATAATTGATTAAAGTGCTAAACATGAAATTCATTACAGAATTTTTCACTAATTATTTGATATTCATATATATTAATACAACGAGGTTATTTAATAGGAAATAAAGATAATTCGCTCTTTTCAAAACACTGTCAAGATCTTCAGATTGTTTTTTGTTAATTAAGGACTCTTTGAGCTGTTGGCTCAGATAATTGCTTCTTTTATTCCTGCAGTGTGGGGGAGAAAAAATAAATGTTAGCCTTTTAGTTCGCCGGAGGACGTTACGACGACATTTTGACACCAGGGATGGCTTTGAGCATCCTAACCTTTTGACTTCTCACTTTTTAACAACCTGCTCTTTTTTTGTAATTCCCTCCGTTTTAATTGGTCTCTCTTTAGCGGTTTTTTTTCGCATCACATCTATCATGTGCCTCAGTAGCCGCCTCCCCCTCGTCCCCGTCATGTTTCCGTCGCTCTGCTTACTCAGGCCCCTACACACGATCTTCATTTTTTTCCCCTCAACTGTAAAAAATTTATTTCCAAGAGTGAAGATATGCCGCAATAAAGCTCCCACCTTTTTCCTTCCTCCTCCTATTCCTCGACGCCTAAATTCTCTTTTTATTATTCCTTGGCACCACCATAATATTCTTCTTCTTAATTTGAATGCTTTTTATTCTTATCATAACATCTTGATGAACAGAGTATACACTGAAGTCAACTGAAAAGTTTAACTTTATTGAAGAATTTCAAAGTCATTTTGAGAGTTGATTTCAGATAAATTGAAGTTTTAATTAAATTATAGTTGTGTTGTTTCAATCTACAACTTATCGATTAATATTAATACGGAATTAATTTTCTGTTTTATTACATTGCAAAGTTTATTGAATTTGGTATTACCAAGAAACTACTTCGAGTAATTAAAATGTGTCTAAGTGAAACGTACGTTCGTATAGGTCAGTTTCTGTCAGATGCGTTTCCAATTTACTGTGGGCTAAAGCAAGGAGATGCACTATCACCTTTACTTTTTAACTTTGCTCTAGAGTATGACATTAGAAAAGTCCAGGATAACAGAGAGGGTTTGAAATTGAACGGCTTACATCAGCTGCTTGTCTATGCGGATGACGTGAATATGTTAAGAGAAAATCCACAAACGATTAGGGAAAACACGAGAGTTTTACTGTAAGGAAGTAAAGAGATAGGCTTGGAAGTAAATCCCGAAAAGACAAAGTATATGATTATGTCTCGTGACGAGAATATTGTACGAAATGGAAATATAAAAATTGGAAATTTATCCTTTGAAGAGATGGAAAAATTCAAATATTCTGGAACAACAGTAACAAATATAAATTACACTCGGAAGGAAATTAAATGCAGAATAAATATAGTAAATGTCTATTATTATTCGGTTGAGAAGCTTTTGTCATCCAGTCTGCTGTCAAAAAATCTGAAAGTTAGAATTTATAAAACAGTTATATTACCGGTTGTTCTGTATGGTTGTGAGACTTGGACTCTCACTTTGAGAGAGGACCAGAGATTAAGGGTGTTTGAGAATATGTTTCTTAAAATAAATAGGGCTAAGAGGGATGAAGTTACAGGAGAATGGAGAAAGTTACACAACACAGAACTGCACGCATTGTATTCTTCACCTGACATAATTAGAAACATTAAATCCAGACGTTTGAGATTGGCAGGGCATGTAGCACGTATGGGGGAATCCAGAAATGCATATAGATTGTTAGTTGGGAGGCCGGAGGGAAAAAGAGACCTTCAGGGATGCCGAGACGTAGATGGGAAGATAATATTAAAATGGATATGAGGGAGGTGGGATATGATGATAGAGAATGGATTAATTTTGCTCAGGACAGAGACAATTGGCGGGCTTATGTGAGAGAGGCAATGAACCTCCGGGTTCCTTAAAAGCCAGTAAGTAAGTAAGTATTACATTGCAATGTTATATTTTCACAAATATTTTTGACTTAATTAAAAAATCTTCAAGTGGAGAGCACAGTAAATGGCACATTGAACACAGGTGATATAGTCAAAGAACATTCGTGCATATTATAAAATTGAACATGTATAAAAACGTTATAAAATCATATATGAATACTAGAGAGGTTCTAAGTCATTTTCGCATGCAATAAATGACATTTAATGAAACTTTTAATATGTTAAAATTAATCTTATAATGATAACACACTTTGAGTCTTTAAATATTATATAACCAATTTAGATCATGTTGTACGCACATACAGTGTTGTTTCCGATCTCTGATAATGAATTTGAATGATATCATGTGCGTCAGGAGTCACACGACAGCTGAACTGTGTCGCGAGGTGACAGACCAGTAGTGAGTGATCTCATAGCCAATGTGCACGACGACTCACAGCAGAAATTCCCAAGAAAATCGAGCCTTTTTGGGAGGTTACATTACGACTCTTTCCAATGCCAAGTACAGTTGAGTGAAAATAAAAGAAGCCTGCAATAAACGAGGTTTTGTTATTTCCAAGAAAGGCATCTTCTATGTACTTAATAAGATTGGTAAAGCTCGAATGGAATTAATTTCTATCGTCTCGTGGGGTGCGGCGATTTGTGACGGGGTGGATTTGCTTACTTTTTCCACTCTTTAATTAATCCCATCCGAGCTTTACGAGTCTTATTAGGTACACACAAGATTCCTTTCTTGGAAATAACGAAACCACGTGTTTTGCAGGCTCTTATGATTTTCACGTAACTGTACTTGGCGTCGGGAAGGGTTGTTATGTACCCCTCCCAAAAATGGCTCGATTTTCTTGTACATTGCTACTGTGATACACCGTGCACTCTGATTATGAAATCACTCACTACTGGTCTGTCACCTCTCGCCGCAATTCAGCTGTCGGTATGATTCCTGACGCACATGACGTCATTCAAATTCGTTATCAGAGATCGGAAACAACCCTGTATTTGAAATTTAAAACATTTAGAAGTTTAAAAACAGCAGTAAATACTCGTTACTGATACTATGTTCATGCAGAAGAAGTCATTGAAGAGATATAAGCACTGGCATTCTGTGTGTTTTTGATTTTCAATCACTCGTAGCGATGAGTTGTAATAGACCTAGGCCTAATATTTAAGATGAAGAATGTGGAACTAGATGTCAAAGTCATCTCATCGTTGCGTTACAGTAAATGTGACGCATTGAAAAGGTTACTGTTTTCTTTCTCTTCAAAATTGTACAATTACTTATCTAGCTTTCGGTGTTTAGTTTCGTACTTAATCACTTAATATTATATTGCACAGTTAATATCTGTACATTCTCCACAATTCTCCTTTCATTTTATCATAATCGTCTAGAAAAATAGGTCACCACTTTTGTATTCGTGACACCGAATCAATCGTCGTCCATAGTGGATTTTCTCGCGGTTTGTTCAAAGATTGTTAGATGGCAGTGTTGTTGGATTCTAGACGAGTCATGACTCTGCATAAGAGGCAACGAAGCCCCTAGGTTTTTGCTTGCCTGATGAGGACATGAAGACCCATGTAGGTCTGTCAGATCACCACCAGATGTATGATATACGGATTTGATGCTAGAAAGGAATAGATCTACGTATTGTGGCGGCCTTGCAGCACAATTGGAATGCAACTCATTCCATCACGGATGCACAAAGAATTTACTTGGGCTGAAGTGCTGTATGTCTATCCTATAACCATCTCTATACATCTATGCCTCTGTGCCCTTTGTCCATATCAATGTCATGTATTTCTGATAGTATAAAAGTATTAGTACCGAGCACGTGGTGTAATTGTTAGGTCTATCATTCCCACCTTCCATTCTGTAGGTCCGAGATTCGTTTCCAGGTGTCGGCTATCTTGAGTTGAATTTTTCATGGTTTTTCCAAGGCAATTACTTGCAATTCCTTCATCATTCCGTTTCATCAAACACCCTACCATCTCCCCTCGACAGGCCTGCCACCTGTCCGACGGAGTAGCGCACTCGGAAAAGCAGTTCCCGATTGATACGACGTTAAGCCAGTGGCGTGAAATAAAACACCGGTAAAAAAATTAGAATAAAAGTATTGGTTGAGCTTTGAACTCGGGATTTGCGTAGATTTACTATTGAGTTCTAAACTGGGGTTGGTAGGACTATATATTTGCGGTTTTGGATATTTTAGACTTAAGAAAAAATTATATAGTGTGTGACAATTCATTCATTCATTCATAGTGTTCTGCCCAAGGGCAGGTCTTTCACTGCAAACCCAGCATTTACCAATTTCTTCTATTTTCTGCCTTCCTCTTAGTCTCCGCATATGATCCATGTACGTTAATGTCGTCTATCATCTGATATCTTCTTCTGCCTCGTACTCTTCTCCCGTTCACCATTCCTTCCAGTGCATCCTTCAGTAGGCAGTTTCCTTTCAACCAATGACCCAACCAATTCCGTTTCCTCTTTCTGATCAGTTTCTGCATCATTCATTCATCACCCACTCTTTCCAACACAACTTCATTTCTTATTCTATCTATTTCACGTGTTCCATTCTTCTCTATAGGCCTGTCCACATTTCAAATTCTTCTAGTCGTTTCTCTTCACTTCGTCGTAATGTCCATGTTTTTGCCCCATAAAATGCTATACTCCACACAAAGCACTTCACCAGTCTCTTCCTTACTTCTTTTTCCAAAGGTGCTCCACACCTGTGGAGTAACGGTTAGCGCAGTAGTGTCAGAGTCGTAAGCTCCAAAACCGGTTGTGGAGCTAGATCGGAGCGTGAACTTGCTTATGTCTGTGGAAACACCGGAGCACGCAACCTGTCTAGTGGAGCGCTCCGCTCCGTTTAGGCTGTGTCTGACAACGCTGGGTTAGCGCGTCTAGCCGCGAAATCACGTGGCCGGGTTCAATTCCCGGTCGGGGCAAGTTACCTGGTTGAAGTTTTTTCCGGAATTTTCCTCAACCTAATATGAGCAAATGCTGGGTAACTATCGGTGTTGGACCCCGGACTCATTCACTGGCATTATCGCCTTCATCTCATTCAGACGTTAAATAACCTAATCTGTTGATAAAACGTCTTAAAATAACCAACTAAAAAATATTTTCCAGAAGTCCGCACAAGAAGCTCCTTTTTCTATTAAAAGCGTTCTTTGCCATTGCTATCCTCCTTTTGACTTCCTGGCAGCAGCTCATGTTACTGCTTATAGTACACCCCAAGTATTTGAAGCTGTCCACTTGTTCTACTTCCTCATATAGAATTCGCAAGTTTACCTTTATTTTCCTTTCCATGACCATGGTCTTCGTCTTATTTGCATTTATCTCAATCCCATACTGCTCACAACTTCATTTAACTTCAGTATCATATCCCTTAGTATCATCTCCTCTTCTGCTAACAACGTCATATAATCAGAAAATCTTATGCACTTTATTCTTCTACCTCCAACTATCACTCCTCCCATGTTCTGAAAACAGTTCTTCACTAAATCCTCCAAGTAAATATTGAATAAGGTAAGTGATAAAGGGCATCCTTGACGTTCCCCTCTCCCTATTTCACTTCCTTCTCAGATTTCTTCTCCTTTCCTGACTTTGACTCGTTTCATACAAAGATTGCTGAACAGCCTTCTCTCTTTCCAATTCACACCAATTTTCTTCAGGATCCCCATAAGTTTATTCCAATACTTTCTGTCAGAAGCCTTTTCTAGGTCCAAAAATACTATGTACACTTCTTTATTCTTCTCTAGGTATCTTTCGCCGATTGTTCGTAGCAGTCCAAATGCATCTCTCGCACCTTTTCCCTTTCTGAAACCAAACAGCCCTTCTCCCAACTGTTCTTCCATCTTAGAATATAAACGTCGATTCAGTATTCGCAGGAGAATCTTCGCCGAGTGCGATATCTGGCTGGTAGTCCTGAACTCCTTACATTTCTTGGCATTATTTTTCTTCGGTATTGGCAGCAACACTGTTTCCTTAAAATCTTCAGGCCATTCGCCTTTCTCATATATTTCGTTGCATAATGATAGAATTTGCTTCTTGTCTTCATCCAAGCATTTCACTAATTCTGTTGTGGATTCGACCAACTTCTGTTGCTTTCCCATTATTCAGTTCCCTAAGCACTTGTCCAACTTCTTACCTTAAAATGGAAATAGTAATATGCGTTACAAGAGCGGTATGTTGACGTTTTCATGGTCGAGGAAAATAAACATACCGCTCGTGTATCGTACATTATTTTGTGCGAAGATCGTTTATTACATACCTGAAAGACGAATTTCTAATTAGTTGCAATGAAATCTCCATCTTGGTCTCTGTTCAATGACGGCAACCTTTAAAAACAAAAATATCTATCTTCAAATTGTTGCTATAAAATGTTTTCTGTGTTTACTATACTCCAGAAGGCCGTGATATACGTCTGTCTTTTTTTCCTCCAGTCTATAAATGCAAACTTAAAACAAATGGTAAGGTTATGTAATGATTTATTTTTCATTTTAACATTTTAACAATATTATTTATATAACATATTGCAGTAATAACATCGGCATCTGGAATCTTGTTGATTTTTTTCACGGCTTCCTTAATGTTACTTGTATCAGGAATGCAATAAGTTTCGTGGAGTAGTAGACTTTACTTAATTTTTGCAAATATTTAAAAACAATAATTAACATTGCAATTTAGGTGAAATTGCAGTGGTAAGTTTCAATTTATAATTATTACTATGTTAAACGTCTCTAAAAATAATATGTTAAAAGCCTAAAGCAGTAAAATGAATGTCGCGCTTAAGCGGTAAGAAGAGGGAAATTGTTATGTGTGTTACGTTGGGAATACTGAATGTGATATTTCACACTTACAGCGTATTGGTTCTGTGCGGAAAACAAGCAAATACGCACGATCTCGCACAAATTCTTTCTCGTCTCTAATCATTATGTCACATATTGATTACTTTAATTGCTTCGAGATACAGACAGTGGTTCATTCCCCCTTTCATTTCAGTTTTATAAGAAATTGTGGTTCCTGTTTCTAGGAGACATCAACGCAAGACTAGCTGTGAAACTTCGAAACTTCTAGGAACAGTCGTGTTCCTTGTTAAAACAGCCAAATCAAAATTTTATTTTGTGTCAAAACAACAGACCAACCCCTGTGGTGACTGAGTGATCAGGCCTTCAGTCTGACATGCAGGCTGTCCGGGTTTGAGTCTCGGTAAGACCTGGGATTATCCATTTAAAAATCCGTAGTCACACTTGTGGCGGACAAGGTCGCAGTTGGAGTTTTTTTTTTTTCGCGGTTCTCCCAATTCCCCATATTAGGCACCTACATAATTCCGTCAACATCTCTCTATTCCATCATCATTCATAGCATTACCCGAACGCCGACTGGTGATGCACGGAGGGGGAGAGGGGGATGGCCCAGGGACGAAAGGGGTTGTCTGATCGAAATCTGGGTACGCAGCGAACCTTAGTGTATTCAGCCGGTCTGGATTTTGGAATGCGCCTAGCTTGATGGTTAGAGCAATAGATCTGTAAAGGTCGCAGTGCTGGATCGTAGTGCCCCCTCCCGAATTCCATTCTAATCATAATTCAGCTATTCTTTTCCTGAGACTCTTGGGGGTGATTGATACCAATGTTGCTACAAATTTTGTTGTCAGAAATAATAATAATAATAATAATAATAATAATAATAATAATAATAATAATAATAGTAATTTAATAATAATAATAATAGTAATAATTTATTTGAACGATCATAATAATGGTACACTTTTGGTTGGCACTCCCAGATGAAGCAAAAGCTTGTGGCCGGGAGTGAGTTTACATCGAATAATGTAAAAGTAATATTACAAGTTTAAGCCTACACTAAAATAATTATTTAATTGTTTAATTTAAATAATCAAATATATGTAAGCAAAAGTAAAGTGATTAAAATCCAAATAATAATACAAGGAAGAATAATATAACAAATACAATGCAATTATATCAAATATATGTAAGCATAAGAAAGTGATGAATATCAAAATAATAATAATACAAGGAATAATAATACAAGAAATACAATGAAATTATATGAGATAAAACATAGAAGATTCTCTTAACTAGAAAATACAAGAGCCGATGGCACCTTTAAAAAAAGTAATAAAATGTATTTATTTATTTAAATTTAAATATACAGAATAAAGAATATAATTACAAAACAAACAAGAGAAATAGAAATAAAATAATACAAGCAATATAAAAAAGAAGATACAGTAGTATTAACAAAATTTGAGACCGAATGAGCAGCGCTCGTGCTCGGTCGCAGTTCAGATATAATATTAAAATAAAAATAATAATAATAATAAAAATAAATAAGTAAAATAAAATAGGAACTAAAATATAATTACAGCGGCAATGGAATTATATAATATAATATTAACACTAGAGAAGAATAATATCGCACGTGAAAAGTAGGACTAATATATATTTCAAAATTATACAATACAAATATAATATAGGTTGATTAATTCATACATAGGCTATAAATTTATTTAATCAAATTGAAGAATTATACGTTTCTAATTTTCTTGTTATATGTTAGTGGGTTACATGTTAGAAGTTCTGGGTGTAATTTAGTTAAAGCATTGTACAACCGAGGGCCAAAATTTATGCTGTGCTTTAGACCAGCAGAATTTAGGTTCTACTAATGTTGAATTAATAGTCTTGTGTCATAATTGTGTGTCTGTAATACAAACTTATTACGATTTTTATGATAAAATTTTAAAGTAACTTATAAATTTGTTCAATATCAAATACATTAAAAGAATAAATTAATTTAATAATGTTTCTTCAAACAAATTTTAATTATTCGTTTTTTGTAAAAAATAAGATTCATTTTTGTACTTCCACCCCAAACAATTATACCATATTGAATGATAGATGAATAATGGCCAAATAAACATAGAATCTAATAGGTAAGTAGCATATTAACGAATTTATAAATTGTTTTACGAAGCCTCTTACAAAGATAAATGATGAGGCCATTTTAAATTCTGATCAATAATGATACCCAGATATTTGATATACGTGGCTTCTTTCAAAGGTGGACATTTACAACTTTTGGGATCTAAACAATTTTCACTGTGTATTATTAGTCTATATTTATCGCTACATTTTAAATTTTGAACACTGGCAGCTGTTAACGAAAAAGGAACTAAACGAAACGAAAAAGTATTAAATAATGCAATTGTAAAATAAAGCAAAATATTATGTAATAATATAATCGAGTAATATATTATATACATAAATGATATTTTAGTTCTAATTGATTTATTGCATTTTGAAAGATTGAAAGATTCTTAACTTAGAAAAATATTTATTTAAAAAAATTTCATGTAAAAAATGAAAAATATAAAAATGAATGTATATACACTTTTTATATATATATATATATATATATATATATATATATAATAATCAGTGTTTAAAATCAGTTGAAGTGCTTGCTTTTCAAATAATTTATTATTGGAAGTTGCTAATTTTGAATGTTTTAATGAAGTTATTATACAATCTCGGGCCGAAATTGGAGGCATGCCTTAGTGATGCTTGAGAATTGCATTTAGGTTCAAACAAGGACATTATATAATGTGTCTTCTTGTACTGTAACCATGGTCATGATAGTATTATTGTTTTGTGGTAGTATTTTAATAGGCTATATATGTATATTTGTTTAATATACAGTACATTGAATTCCTTGTATACGAGGCGTGTATGATACTGTCATGAGATCAGTTTTAAAAGGGCATGATTCCAGAACTGATGTCATCTTTAAAAAAAATCGCAAACTTCATTTACCAATAAAATCGTGGAGAATAATAGGACAGATGCCTTTCTAAAACCGAACGTTCGGTTAATGTAAGTAGTGTTTGAGTCAATAAAAAAGTGAATAACACTAAAGTTTTGACCGATGCCCTATTAAAAATTTCTCATTCAATTATAAAGGTCACATTTGCGACAACTTACTTACTTACTTACTTACAAATGGCTTTTAAGGAACCCGAAGGTTCATTGCCGCCCTCACATAAGCCCGCCATTGGTCCCTATCCTGTGCAAGATTAATCCAGTCTCTATCATCATACCCCACCTCCCTCAAATCCATTTTAATATTATCCTCCCATCTACGTCTCGGCCTCCCTAAAGGTCTTTTTCCCCTCCAGTCTCCCAACTAACACTCTATATGCATTTCTGGATTCGCCCATACGTGCTACATGCCCTGCCCATCTCAAACGTCTGGATTTAATGTTCCTAATTATGTCAGGTGAAGAATACAATGCGTGCAGTTCTGTGTTGAGTAACTTTCTCCATTCTCCTGTAACTTCATCCCGCTTAGCCCCAAATATTTTCCTAAGCACCTTATTCTCAAACACCCTGAACCTATGTTCCTCTCTCAGAGTGAGAGTCCAAGTTTCACAAACATACAGAACAACCGGTAATATAACTGTTTTATAAATTCTAACTTTCAGATTTTTGCATATTTGCGACAACTCTACAATTTATTAGTCTACACCTGAAAAATCGGGAAGATTTTACCCGAAAGGAATAAAATTAGAAGTGGCAGTAATTTGTTCCTTTAATAACCAATAGGAGAAGCTTCTCGTTTTAATTAACTTGGCTGTGATGTA
>JAJSOF020000017.1:34343662-34346162 GCA_025594305.2 Periplaneta americana
TTGATGTCAATGTCGGCGGAGATTGTTGGAGATTGATTTGTAGTCTCGACGGAGATTAATGGAAATTTTGGAAAATACAATTATTTTGGAATTGGAGTATTAACTACCTAAAAGGGAGAGGTTAAACTAAGGTAAAGACAGAAAGAAAGAAAGAAAGAAAGAAAGAAAGAAAGAAAGAAAGAAAGAAAGAAAGAAAGAAAGAAGAAAGAAAGAAAGAAAGAAAGAAAAGAAAGAAAGAAAGAAAAAGAAAGAAAGAGAGAAAGAAAGAAAGGAAGAAAGAAAGAAAGAAAGAAAGTATTAACTCAGTATGAATATTAGTACTTTCCAAATAATCAACATTAAAAGTTCTTTTCATTGTAGTAAAGGGGAGGGATGGCCAATAGACATTATTTGTTGGATTGAGACTGTATTCAACACACATTTATTAAAAACGAAAAAAAACTTGCATCTCTCAAATTAACACTTTAAAGTTATTAGTAAAATGTTGAATTCTCCGTCTTTTGAGTTCACTAACGTAATCAGAACACCTGGAATGCCATGCATGTAGCCTAGTTGGATATATTATAGCAAATCCAAGTGAAAAAAAAATTCGAAATAAAAACTAAGAATATGAAATTCGCTATAACACGACGCAGTAGTAATAATTCGCAAATGTGTTCATATTTCGCTATTACAACTCTCTTTCACGATTTGTCTCGATTGTTTTATCCGCATATTATTAATCAGAATCACTTAATTCGTAAGGATTAGCAAAAATCTATTGTATATCTATTATGTCGTGATTTTTGCGATCTCCATAAATACCCGGCCCTGATAATAATCAGGCTTTGTATATAGAAATATTATATGCTACCTGTAACTTCTGTTTGAAGTTTCATAAAAATCTGTTGGTTATGAGAGAAGTTATTAATTTTGTTTAAATACACTCCTTTTGTAGGAGTAGTTCCTCTTATGGAACCATAAATATAGTTTGTACAGAAAAAAATATATGCTACTTGCAACTTTCATAGAATGTTTAATAAAAAATATGTTAGAAGAGAAGTAGGCTATTAATTTTGTCTAAATACACTCCCTATAAAGGAGTAGGTTTTCTTGTGCAAACGTTATAGGAGTTTTTAAACAACAAATATATGCTACCTTTAACTTTCGTACAATCTTTCATAAAAATCTGTTAGAAGAAGTTATTAATTAATTTTGTCTAAATACCCCGCTATAAAGGGGTAGTTTTTCTTGTGCAAATGTAATCAGAGTTTGTACACAACAAAATATGCTACCTTTAACTTTCGTACAATATTTCATAAAATCTGTTAGAAGAAAGTTATTAATTAATTTTGTCTAAATACACCCGCTATAAAGGGGTAGTTTTTCTTGTGCAAATGTTATCAGAGTTTGTACACAACAAATATATGCTACCTTTAACTTTCGTACAATCTTTCATAAAAATCTATTAGAAGGAAGTTATTAATTAATTTTGTCTAAATACACCCGCTATAAAGGGGTAGTTTTTCTTGTGCAAATGTAATCAGAGTTTGTACACAACAAATATATGCTACCTTTAACTTTCGTACAATATTTCATAAAAATCTGTTAGAAGAAAGTTATTAATTAATTTTGTCTAAATACACCCGCTATAAAGGGGTAGTTTTTCTTGTGCAAATGTAATCAGAGTTTGTACACAACAAATATATGCTACCTTTAACTTTCGTACAATATTTCATAAAAATCTGTTAGAAGAAAGTTATTAATTAATTTTGTCTAAATACACTCGCTATAAAGGGATAGTTTTTCTTGTGAAAACATAATCAGAGTTTATACACAAAAAAATATGTGCTATCTGTAAGGCCTGTACAATATTTCATAGCAATCCTTCAGAATGAAGAGAAGTTATTAATTTGCATTCTGATCCATGGAGCGTTTGTTAAGGTTAGATAAAAATGTGTGCAATGTATTTATTAATGTTCGATGTCATGTGACTAATTTTGCAGGTCTAAAATACTCACACAGTGATTGAAAACTATTCCAGGATTCTTTTCTCTGCTTATAAGCTAAACATGGAATAGTTTCCGCCGCGTTACATTATGCCCCACGGTTTTATAAAGAGAGAAAAGTTTGAACGAAAGTGAAACATAACTTTGCGTAAAGCAAGTCTCTTATGATTGTGTAAACAAAATAAAGAACTTACGACTTTCCTAAATCTAGGTTTAACACATGAGTGTTATTTAAATAGAAATTTTACTTTTTCTGGGAAAAGGAAATACTAGAGGGAAACTCTCAGACACGAACCTGTAATTAACTGTCGCTGAGTGCATCAAACAGAGAAGCAGGATTCGATACCCGACATTGGCACCGAATCAGCTCTGTGCAATTAAGTTCACTGCGGAACAAATGAAGTGCTACAAGCGGGCACGGCTTTCCACCCGTTTGAATGGGAATCAGTCTCATCGTGGAGGACCGGGTTCGATTTTTGAAAGCGAATTACAGGTACCACACACATTGCTGG
>JAJSOF020000017.1:34348662-34376162 GCA_025594305.2 Periplaneta americana
CAGGCTACTGCCAAAACCGACTGAGCCACGCCGGTGGCTGTGACAGGCTCATGTCAGTAGATTTACTGGCATGTAAAAGAACTCCTGCGGGACTAAATTCCGGCACACCGGCGACGCTGATGTAACCTCGGCAGTTGCGAGCGCCGTTAAATAAAACATAATTTACAATTTACAGGAGAAGAAGATGAATTTACACCCTTATCTTCATAACAGAGTGTCTTAGTATACTGCAGTGATATTCTTGGTTTGGTTTAAAATTTTAATGTTCAGTACGAAGTGGATGAATGGAGACTTTTATCGAAAGAAACAAGAAGGAGAGAAGGTACAGTAGAACCTCTATTATCCGTGGTAAAGAAGGGGCTGGGCTGAACGATTGATCGAAAAAATCCGATAATCCGTGCCGTGAAAGATTTTGTCATTTCCTCCATGGTCTTGTATTTAACACGCTTGGTAGTGGATCAGAAGTTCGCTGGTTGTCAACGACGGGTTTTTAAGGGACAAGGAAGCCCTTTGTAATGACTGTCTCAGGAAAGATGTGAATCAAAGAGGTTTCATATTGTAGATTTGCATACTTTTTTACACTTGCTTGTTTTTATTAAATCTCTCTGTTGTAATTCCAATCTCGTATTCTGATGCGAAATGAGCCACAGTTTCTCTTTCTCAAACCATTGAATTATTTCCATTTTTTTTTTCGATACTTAGCACAGAACGTTTTCTGTTAACATCTGTGGAAGTCATTTTATATACAAGTTATATTATAGGACAGTTAATTCGAACAGTAGACAATGCTATGTAACGATAAAGACTTGTAATAACACTCTCTAGCAAAAACACGGCCTCCAGATGTGGAGGGTAGCTGCGAATATATTGAATATGCAGTCGTGGACAGCCGATAAGGGGTGGTCCTCCAGCTTGGGGCTTGGGCGAAGGGCTAACAACCCATCACCGTAAAAACCAGCTTGTTACGAATTCTTCAAATAAGCCCCGGAATGGGACTGATTCTTTGGCACCACGACAGCAAAGGAATAAGGTTTTGAGAAAGACTAAGTATATGATTATGTCTCGTGACCAGAATATTGTACGAAATGGAACTATAAAAATTGGAGATTTATCCTTCGAAGAGGTGGAAAAATTCAAATATCTTGGAGCAACAGTAACAAATATAAATGACACTCAGGAGGAAATTAAACGCAGAATAAATATGGGAAATGCCTGTTATTATTCGGTTGAGAAGCTTTTGTCATCTAGTCTGCTGTCAAAAAATCTGAAAGTTAGAATTTATAAAACATTTATATTACCGGTTGTTCTATATGGTTGTGAAGCTTAGACTCTCACTTTGAGAGAGGAACAGAGATTAAGGGTGTTTGAGAGTAAGGTGCTTAGGAAAATATTTGGGGCTAAGAGGGCTGAAGTTACACGAGAATGGAGAACGTTACACAACGCAGAGCTGCACGCATTGTATTCTTCACCTGACATAATTAGGAACATTAAATCCAGACGTTTGAGACGAGGAGGGCATGTAGCACGTATGGGCGAATCCAGAAATGCATATGGAGTGTTAGTTGGGAGGCCGGAGGGAAAAAGACCTTTGGGGAGGCCGAGACGTAAATGGGAAGATAATATTAAAATGGATTTGAGGGAGATAGGATATGATGGTAGAGACTGGATTAATCTTGCTCAAGATAGGGACCAATGGCGGGCTTATGTGAGGGCGGCAATGAACCTCCGGGTTACTTAAAAGCCAGTAAGTAAGTAAGAACCTATTAATATGATGTAGAAAACAGTACTTCATATAAGTTATTTATTTCTGAAGAAGAAAAAGAGCGAGAAATAGGCAGTCGGATAATTAGCCAATCGGTTAATAAGGCGACGGATAATCGGGGTTCTACTGTACTAAAATAATAAGCTTAGTAGGAATTGGAAAACAAAGTAGAATAAAAATGGATAAAGGAGACAATTGCAAGGACTGAACAGCGGAAAAATCTGGGGCAATATCGTGTGTCGGAGTGCTGAAGGAAGAGTGGAGTTTTTTGTGATGAGCCATGGTTCACGGTGAGGGTTGTTAATTTGTTGGATGGCGCGGTCAGTTGCGTGGAAGTGCGTGACGAGGGGGTGAGAGGTGTGAGTGAATAAAAAAGAGTCGGGGGTGAGTGAGTAAGAGAGGGTTAAAAAGTTGGTCGCGCGAAAATTCACTCGGTGACAACCCATTAACGATGAAAAATCCTGTATAAACATCCCCCCATTAAATAAAAGTGGTGGATCCGACTTCTAAACACCTTTTTTTTATCAGTGTTTACATTCCTTCGCTTTAACTGAATTAAGGGCTGCGTTGATCCATTTTTCTCACTTTATAAAAGCCTTCTATTTTTTTAGAGCTCGGCGTAAACCTAGCAACAAAATGTAATTGTTTATGACCCGTACGATATCAAATTAACACTATGATAACCCCGCGCTGTCACTGTCTGTTTCACACGACGCCAACCCATACGCTCCCCAGATTTTTTTACCCCTCTTTAAAATGATATATTAAATTGTTACGCAGCGTAGCCTGATTTTCTAAAAATTGAGTCAGCACATTTAACTGACAGCATCCAGCGAAGACCTGGGGTTTCATATCCCGACAGAACTTAACGCATCGGATGTGGGGTAGGTTTTCAAAGAACAATGATTTCCAAATGCTATCACCATCCATCCCACTGAGCCAATATCACAACCGGCCACGGAACAATTTTTCCCTTGAAATTATTCAAATCTGCTTTACAGGGAGCTTCACCTGAAAGACTAGATTTGCATAATATATACGTCACTGTGCACGTTAACAGAAAACCACAATTCCAAGTCACACAGAGATTGTGTGCACTCGATGTGGGTCTCTGGCGTTTCGTCAGCCCACGCGATTGTGTGGATATAAAGGGAAAAGTTGAAACGGTGTCGGGTGAAGTTCCCGGGTAGCTCAGTTGGCAGAGCGCTGGTACGTTCAACCAGAGGTCCCGGGATCGATACCCGGCCCAGGAACAATTTTTCCCTTGAAATTAATCAACAACATCCTCTACCATTTAAAAATAATAATTATTATTACATTTTTTATTATTGTTGTTAATTAATTGATAATGTATTCATTCACTCATTCACTTACGCACTCACTCACCCGCTGACTTTATTTATTTGTTTTATTATTTATTTACTTGTTTTCTTACTCATTTATTATATATTTATTAAGTTCCTTCATTACTCATTTTGGTAACATATTATTTATTTACTTTTCGGTTTATTTATTTACTTATGAATTTATTAATTTACTTCATTACTTATTGCCTTATGTAGTTTATTTATTAATTTATTCATTTATTCGTTTATCCATTTATTTTATCATTTTTTATTTTAATTATTTATTTATTTATATATTTATTTAACTACTTATTTATGTCTTTATTTATTTGCTTCTTTATTTAATTATTTAGTTTTGTATTTATTTAGTTATTTTCTTCATTACTTATTGAATTATTTAGATTATTCTTAATTTATTATTTTATGCATGTATTAATTAATTAATTTATATATTTATTTATTTATCTACTTGTTTAGTTTATTTATTTACTTATTTATTTATATATTTCCTTGTTTATATATTTAATTACTTCTGAGTTATTTATTTACTGAGTTATTTTCTTCATTACTTATTGAATTATTTAGATTATTGTTAATTTATTAATTTATTCTTGTATTAATTAATTAATTAATTTATATATTTATTTATCTACTTATTTATGTCTTTATTTATTTACTTCCTTATTTAATTACTTATTTAGTTTATGTATATATTTAGTTATTTTCTTCATTACTTACTGAATTATTTAGATTATTCTTAATTTATTAATTTATTCATGTATTAATTAATTAATTTATATTTATTTATTTATTTACTTGTTTATTTATATATTTCCTTGTTTATATATTTAATTTATTTTTAGTTATTTATTTACCTAGTTATTTTCTTCATTACTTATTGAATTATTTAGATTATTGTTAATTTATTCATGTATTCATTCATTAATTTATTTATATATTTATTCATCTATTTATTTATGTCTTTATTTATTTACTTCTTTTTAATTACTTATTTAATTTATATATTTATTTATTTTTTAGTTTATTCATTTATGTATTTATTTAGTTACTTTCTTCATTACTTATTGAATTATTTACGTTATTATTGTTTATTTATTAATTAATTAATTAATTAATATATTTATTTACTTGTTTAATTTATTTATTTACTTGTTTATTTATATATTTACTTGTTTATATATTTAATTACTTTTTAGTTTATTTATTTATTTATTTTTTCTTCATTACTTGTTGAATTATTATGTAGATTATTGTTCACTTATTAATTTATTCATGTATTAATTAAGTAATACATTTACTTATCTACTTATTTATGTATTTATTTATTTATTTTCCTAATTACTTACTGAATTACTTAGATTTTTTGTTAATTTACTAATTTATTCATTAAGTAATTAATTTATATATTTATTTATTTACTTGTTTAGTTTATTTATTAACTTATATATTTAATTACTGTTTAGTTGATTTATTTTCTTAGTTATTTTCTTCATAACTTATTGAATTAATTAGATTATTGTTAATTTACTAATTTATTAAGTTATTCATGTATTAATTAATTTATTTATTTATTTACTTCTTTAGTTTATTTATTTATTTTACTTATTTATTTTATTTGTTTATATATTTAATTACATTTTAATTTATTTATTTACTTAGTTATTTTCTTCATTACTTATTGAATTATTTAGGTTATTGTTAATTTAATAATTTATTAATGTATTAATGAATTTATGTATTAATTTATCTACTTAGTTATGTCTTTATGTATTTACTTCTTTATTTAATTACTTATTTAGTTTATGTATTTATTTATTTTTTTTATTTATTTATTTATGTATTTATTTAGTTATTTTCTTCATTACTTATGAATTATTTACATTATTATTAATTTTTTAATTTTTTCATTAATTACTCACTAGGGAATTCCGAAGTCTAGGATGAGTTACAGCGAAAGAAGAGGTTATTATGTGGGAGGGTATGGATAATACTGAGGGGTGCTGTGATCGTGTGTCTAGATTATTTATAAATGAATACATCAATAAATTAATAAAATATGCAAAGTGTATTGTTTTTAAGGTGTTGATATTTACTATCTCTTGCGTAGATGTAATAGCAAAACATTCTGAATTTAGTTTGAGGGTAATTTCTTTAATCTTTTTTTTAACACATTATCAATGTGTGAGCCAATTTGTTCCTATTAGGGACCTATTGACAAAATTATTGCGCTTGAAATTTGCGACGTTGAATTTTGAATTATGTTAGTTTTGTTACAATTTAATACTAATTTATTGGCTGAGAACGAATCACAAATTTTTAGGAGAATTTTCTCTGTTGAAGATTGGAATGTGTGTCATCTGCAAATAATATGGATGACCTGCATTAATCAATTCCAAGAAATTTCTTTTCCCTCTCTTCGTTTCTTAAAATTCTTAAGTCGTCGTCATCATCATCATCATCCTTCAGTATTAGAGACCAGGCGTCCGTTTTGGCTCACAAAATGAAAAGTACAAGCATCTCATAGGTGATATCCAGTATCAAACCCGGTAACTTCTAATGAGAAGCCGCCAGCGAAGTAAATTGCAACTGGATCAATGTTACCTATTAATGATGATAATAATGCTGCATTTCGCGAGGTACGATGATATAAAACTGTGGAAATGTTTGTTGCTTAGCAACCATTTACAATGCTTAATGGATATAGCGGGTGTGCAGAAAGGCGTCAGTCATTATACAGAAGCGCAATGAGTACTGTCCGGTTCCATAATTTATTTCCCTAAAGTGTCCTGTCCGCTGCTAAAAGGAGCCAGGCGTAACAGCCTAACTTCCTGTCGAGGGCAACTTCGTCCAAAGGTTTATCCGAGTGTCGCTGAATCCGAAACGTGGTCCAGTGCTTGGATGCGAGTTTTCCATTAAGCATTTCGAAAATGTCTGTGAATAAATAGACGAGCGACAACAACATAACAGACCGTAACATAACATCGGAATATATGCTGCATGGATGATGCAGAAAGTGTGAGAGGTACTGTGTGAAATGCTGTCTTTTTTATCTTTAATAATACTCTTTTGTCCTGGTTAGCTAATAACTTTGAGTAATAAAATGAGACCGGTAGCAGGATAGAATCTGCTAGAACACGAACGAAATATAGATATTAGAGGTGCGTTAAATGGACGTAGTTACGCAATAATAGATCAACCAACAATTTTAAAAAATTAGATATTTGAACAAATCTGTTGATGGCAGGCTAATTTAACTCCGGAAAAATCAAGAATGCGATATCTGAATTTTGCTGCTACTTATGAGCAAAAATTCGTTTATTGCATAAAATTAATTTATTTATTTTGCTTTGAAATATTAATTCAACTGCTGGTCTCTTATTAAAAACTGGTTAGCCTTTTTTGGTATGATTTGTGCTATTTTTTTTTTGTAATAGTATGAATGTTAGGCTATAATACTTCTTGCATAATAGTACATTATGCAACGAGCCTATAATGATAGTAATTAAGACGCGAGTATGTTTGTTTATGAAACGAGCGCAAGCGAGTTTCATAATTTTCATACGAGCGTCTTAATTACCATTATAGGCAAGTTTCATACGACTTTTTATTCTCGACCATATTTCTAACTTTAAATTATTCAGAAGTATTCATTGTATTTGTATCTGACTGAAGATCGGAAGTGACCTTGTGCATAGCTCGTAAATTGTGAGATGTGCGCAGACGCGAAAGTATTTATTTTTTTCCGAGGAACAATAATGTCTTTGACCTTGATGTAATGTAGAGAATAACATGAACTAATTTTGATATAACGTGGGAATTGATTTAGAATTGAAAAACGAGATGACAAATTGAATTTATTTGAATATTATTTACAATTAACGCTAATTATTATAGTAACAGAACATAACCTTCTGCGACAGTATTGGATTTCCAGCCTCCGTGACGTTTCCCTCGTTGTCTTTCGATTGCATATCCGAGAATAATCGAAAACCTGAACTTTAATGAATAGGTGTACTTTAATGACATGCATTAAAGGACTGCTATCGGTGTATAATTACTACATTTCGGCATGGTCGAGCATAAAATATTTTATAAAAAAATAAACAGATTTATTTCAATGGCTAATATCTCGAAACAGATTTTTGGCACTTGGACTCTTATTGCGTAACTCCGTCCAAATATACTTAGTCTCCACCAACACTTTTATTACTACAATAATATCGGCGTCCCACAGGGGACTGTCCTCGGTCCAATTTTGTTTTTAATATGTATTAATGATTTATTGACAATTAATTTAAAGAAATTCAGCGGTGAGATATTTTCATATGTAGATGACACAGTTGTTATTTTTGCAGGTAAAACGTGGCATGATACTACCTTAATGCAAATAATGGCATCACATTGATTAAAAATTGGTTTCATTCTATCTACTTGTCTTAAATCATTCTAAAACTACGGTTGTACAATTTTCGTTAACATCTGTTGGTATGAAATCTCCTGATTCGCTCTTATATTTAAAAATTCATAACCCAATTCTTCTTCTAATAATTGTAACGACCGTATTCTAAATTAATCTCAAGTTAAGTATCTCAGAACAATAATCGACTAAAATTTATGTTGGGATATCTCCTCAAGTTAAGTATCTCACAACAATAATCGACTAAAATTTATGTTGGGATAAATATGTTCGTTTTTTGTGTAATAGATTAATAAAATTATTCATTATTTCGTTATCCTACGAAATTACTTGACTATGGATACTTTACGATCGATTTATCTCACATTAGTACAAGCTATATAACAATATGGTAGTATAGGATGGAGTAGTGCTTATAGTATCTCCATCATTTCAATAACACTTCCACAGAAAATAATAATAAAAATATGTGTTAATAAAACTCTTGATTATCCTTCAGAGCTGCTGTATTCAGAATTTGAAGTATTTGATATCCATCAAATTTATAGCAATGTCTTAATGAATTTCGCACATAAAAACCGAAATATATTTAATTTGTATTCACATAAATACAAAACCAAAAGATCAGACAGCATATGCTTGACAGAACCTACATGTATCACAACTGTAGCTTATAATCACAGTAGCAACTTCTGTCCAAGGCTCTATAATAAGATAATAGCTAAATTCTCAAACATACAATTTGTTAATGCTTCTTATTAAAAAAATCAATTAAAAATTACTTGTTTAGACAGAAAATTTAAAGATCCAATTACTGTGATATCTGTATTTTCCTTTTTATTTTTCCTTTCGTTTGCTTTTTATTCTGTCACTTAACAAAATGTCTTAAAATTATGTGGAATGCACCCTGAACACGATTATGTAACTTAGACCTACTCTTTCTGGGAGTGCTGGAGTGATTATTACGTAAAAATAATATGTATCTTTGTTCTAGCAATAAAATATTATTATTATTATTATTATTATTGTTATTATTATTATTATTATTATAAATAAACACAGAAATTGAGGCAAGTGCTGGACGACCAAAAATAAAATAGAGTGACGCTTTTATTGTTATTATTATTATTATTATTATTATTATTATTATTATTATTATTATTATAAATAAACACAGAAATTAAGGCAAGTGCTGGACGACCAAAATGAAATAGAGTAACCGCTTTTATTATTATTATTACTATTATTATTATTATTATTATTATTATTATTATTATTATTATTATTATTTTACTAGCCGTACCCGTGCGCTCCGCTGCACCCGTTAGAAATAAATATAAAGTAATTACATAATTAAAATAGGACATTTGATCCAGGGAACATTCGTGCTTGATAGAAGGATAATTCGTTTATTATGTTACTTAATTTAAATTGTATTTGCATAATTAAAATGCGATCATTTTGATCCAGAGACCACTCATTTGGTCATAAAAATTAGTTTAGGAAATACAGAAACGAATATACAGAATAGCCTATCAAGTTTTCTGTGCACAAGAAGCTATTTTAATCTTACCTGTATCTGTTGTTTACCTTAATTTAAATTTCTTTACTTGTGCTCGATTCACTCAGAAGGTACTGTGATAACATTATAGAATTATGTCCATCTAGAGAAACTACACTTTCCAATGGTGAAATAATAATTAATTATACCAATCGGTTAATTTACCTTCCGATATTACTTCATAGAAACGCAGAAACATTATCTGTAGGCTATCTTTCATAGCTTTCGATTGTTGCTGTCCAAGGCCCCTTATAGACGAAGTCATTTGTTTTTTAATTCATTACGCGGCCTTAGATGGCAGTTATTTTAATTTTAAAACTCATTTATCTCATTAAATATCAGTCCTATCAAAATTTTTCAAGGCATAAAACTTATCGGAAATTATTTTCAAAGAAACTTTTGTTGTGTATCATTTTTCATACAAATCAATAATAAGCGAGATATTTCGATTTATTTAATTCAGGCCCCCTTATAACCCCGCCTTTAAATAATGTATTTTGAATGCCATATAGCCTAAAATCTAAGTTACAACGAACTTAATTTATATTCCAATTTCCATCGAAATCCGTTCAGCCATTATCTCGTGAAAAGGTAACAAACATACAGACAGAGAGACAGACAGACAAACAAACAGAAATTTCAAAAAAGCGATTTTCGGTTTCAGGTTGATTAATTATATATGTTAGGACCAATTATTTTTGGAAAATCGAAAATTACCAGAAAAATTTCGGCTACAGATTTATTATTAGTATAGATTATTATTATTAATACTATTATTATTATTTTTTTGTTAGAGAAAAGAGACCTAATATAATAATAATAATAATAATAATAATAATAATAATAATGATTTATTTTAGCTGGCAGAGTTAAGGCCACAAGGCCTTCTCTTCCACTCAACCAGCAAAAAGTGTATATACATATGCATGAACTTACAAAGAATCCAACAATTTGATTGAGATGAGAGTTACATGTATACAAAAGTTATTTACAAATTAAACAACAAAATACTATGAACTATTAATTAAACACTGAAATAAACTGTGTAGCAGAATTAAACTAAATACATAGAATGTTAATATATTTCAAATAATATTAGATAATAGAAATTATTATTACGAGACAATTAAAATACAGCACAATCAGGATGATGTCTAAAGAAAAAAGTAACAATGTAGTCAGTGATAGTTTAAATCAGTATGATTGGAGTGAAATGCTAATAAGGTTATCTTTTAAGCTGTTCTTAAAGGTGTTAATTGCCTTGCAGCCCCTAATACTTTGTGACAAGGAATTCCATTGACGCGAGGTGGATATTGTAAAAGATGATGAATAACAAGATGTTCTATGAAGAGGTATACTTAGCGTGCCACAGATAAGTGATCTGGTATTTACGTCGTGGTTAGAGTATAGATAAGAGAAACGAGACGAAAGGTAATTTGGTGTTGAAGTGTGCAGAATTCGAAAGAGTAAAGACAAAGAGTGTAAAGTTCTACGTTCTTTAAGTCGGAGCCACGAGAGACTTGCGAAGGACGGTGATATGTGATCATATGGGATAGTGGTTAATATGGGACATCTCAGAATCTCTGCTGTTTGGCGCTGCTATCTTGTAGAAACTTAGCAAACCACAAGAGCATAGACAACAACATTCTCTATGAGTAGGTGAACATATTTCTCTGTAAGAAGCCGCCTCATTGAGTCGAAGATAGAAATTGTTACCTTGAAAATATTTGTTGGTAGAGACGTCTGTTTATATAAGTAGAAGAAAGACATTTTTATTTTCAACAAATTTGTGCTCAAGTGACAGAATTTCATGTGCTTAATACTACTTGTAACAAGGCGGTGAGCTACAGCCAAATACTAATGCCATTAGTACTTAGGTCATAAAATAGTATAACTTACGTGACCTCGCTCAATGACGTACATACCCATTTAAAAATGAATTGTATTAAAGCAGCTCTAAAATTTTTACAGCATACACAAACTCGTATTTATGAAAAATAAATTTATAGTCTATGATTGTCATCTAAATAAAATCGAAAAAGCCCTTCGAAGTTGACTACTGAAGTGCATTGTATGGTGCAGAAACATGGACATTACGACGAAATGAAGAGAAACGACTAGAAGCATTTGAAATGTAGATATGAAGAAGAGTGAAGCATGCGAAATGGACAGACAGAATAAGAAACGAAGTTGTGTTGGAAAGACTGAGTGGAGAAGGAATGATGCTGATTACCCCCTTTGATTTGATTACCTGGTTGGGTTTTTCCGAGGTTTCCCCCACCGAAAAGGCAAATGCCGGGTAATATTTTGTCGGACCTCATTTCATCTTACTACATTGCCAAAATGTAAAAAAATTGTACAACATTGTAAAAATTGTAGAAAATTACTAAATTGTAAAACTATAAAAATTTGTAAAAATTGTAATTGTAATATTGTAAAATGTTAACATGTTCCACATCTTAAAGCTTCATTGCTCATGTAAGATCTATGGAATAAAATAAATGAATGAATGAATGAACTGATCACAAGGAGAAAAAGGAATTGGTTGGGTCACTGACTGAGGAGAAACTGCCTAGTGACGCATGCAGTGGAAGGAATGGTGAACGGGAGAAGAGTTCGTGGCAGGAGAAGGTATCAAATGATAAACAATATTAAGATACATGGATCATATGCGGAGACTTGGAGGAAGGTAGAAAATAGGTATAACTGGAGAATATTCTTCAAACCTCTAATCCTAGCTACCTAGCTTCTCGTTTTCAACATTTTGTCCTCATATCACGAAATAGATACTCGCTCACAACACCATATCACACTCTCCATTCCTAAATACAGAACATCCTTCTACTCTTCATCTTTCACCGTCTCTGCAGCTCATCTCTGGAGCTCTCTACCACAACATGTCAGAGACTGTCGGACATTGTCTAGTTTCAAAAATAAATTAAAATTGCACTTTTTGAATTAGATTCCTTTCAGTTCTAAGCCCTTTTCTCTGCCATAGTTTTGTAAATATATAGGCTGTATATTTCTTTTTCCTTCCTTTCCCCTTTTTGTTCTCTTTATCAGCCGATGAATTTATTATCATAACCTTTTTATCGTGAATTTTATTTAACTTCCGTATTTCTTTTCTTTTTTATTATTATTTTATTTCATTCCATTTTGATGTATTATTCCTTACGTTTTTCCACATTAAACATTTGTACTAAATGAGTTGCTTTCACTATATTCCAATGTATTTTACTTTTTTTTCTCTATTATGGTATTATTTTCACGTTGTTTAGTGTCAATTTTATTATGCTATTATTATTTTTTTTGTAATGTGTTAGTATTCTGTTCTTTAACTTTTTGTTAAATTTTAACTGCTTGTATACTTTGTGACCTGGTAGAGTGTAAGAGAAGCCCTATGGCCTTAACTCTGCCAGTATAAATAAAGAATTATTATTATTATTATTATTATTATTATTATTATTATTATTATTATTAATGGTGGATTTACAGTGAAAGACCTGCCCTTGGGCAGAACAATATAAATGAATGAAAGTTATTATTGCAGTATTGCCGTTTTTAAGTTATTTGTATTATAAAATAGCATATGTATTTGTTGGAACAAAATACCAAGAATATTTTGGCTAACCAAATATTTTGTTGCATCCTTTTTTTTTTTCTTTTAAGCAATTTTAAGTTAAACATATAAGTATATAGTCAGAATGTTTAGTACATATAGGCCTATGTCCACAGTCTGTTGGTAGGTAACATTTGGTGTTGCGTGAAAAAATCGTATTCCCCCAAGGACTGTAATTGCATTATAAGATTCCTGCATTGCGTAATGTTCGTCATCCAGGAAGCGTTGTTTCGCGTGAAGCGCTCTTCACAATGTCTTCAGCGATGACAATTAACCTTCAGATTTTCAGTAATCACGTTCATAAATCTCAATGTCGAAGTTCGATGTCACTCTTGAAATCAAGTCAATTTTAGAGACGATGTTTTTGTTATTATGATATTGGTGATTGAGGCGGTGATGAACCATAGTAGGGTAGGTAAATTTCCAATCTGAAATTTGCCTTTTGTGACTGAGGGAAACCATGAAAAACCCCACAGTCAGATTGGCATGCCATCTCCCGTATGCGAGTTTCAAACATTGTCTGACCCTGTTCGCTCGGTCGTAATAGCCTACCCTTTCATTTTTATATTTTAAAAAATTCTCCACTGCATCTTTCATTGTTACTTTTGTGTGTGTTTTATATTCCACAGAACTGCATATTTGCATTTTATGCTTCGACCATACGAAATGTACTAACATAAAATCTGGAGCAGTTTTAGATGGGCATGTCATTAAAGTACACCGAATTAAAGTACAGGTCTTCAGAAATGATAACTCAGCTTACATGTTGTTGGGAGCGGAATGACAAGTCAGCTTTGTACCGTTATGAAACCGCAGAGTATCGATTAGGATATGCAATTAAAATGGAATTAGCGAAAAGTCATAGAGGCTGGAAATCCAATACTTGTCGCAGAAGGTTATGTTCTGTTGCTATAATAATAATTAGCGTTAATTGTAAAAATTCAAATAAATTCAATTTGTCATCTCGTTTTTCAATGTCGAATTCAATAATCAAGGTTATAATATTATAATATTATCAAGTTTAACGGGACTATGAATCAATAGGACATTATTGTTCCTCGGAAAAAAAATACTTTCGCGTCTGCGATCTCAGGGAAACGACCTAGAAAAGGTCACCCGATCTTGTCAGATACAAATTGGAATGTATATATCTGAATACCGGTACTTTCAAAATTATGGTCGAGCATAAAAGTCGTCGTGAAACTCCCTATAATGGTAATTTTATATTTTAAAATCTCTCCACTGCATTTCATAAACATGTTTCTCGATTCTTAATTTTTATATTCCAGGCTCGTTCCATATTTGTTTTATATTCTAATAGCGGGTACTTGACTTTCCGTCATTCACTCATATAAAGCCAGTTCTGTTTCTGTAGACCTGTGGTTCTGTGGAAACTGGAGGTCATGTAAAGAGCTGAGGGGGTTGCGAAATGATTTACAAAATAAAACAAAAAAACACTTTATTAACATACACCCACTGTGTGTCCAGAAATAAGATAACCGAGGGTAATAAGGCCCACCTAAGGAATAAAACGTTCTTTCTTTGAAATGGAGACGTTTAGCAATTTTTAAATAATGGAATAGCAAACTTTTATAGTTATCCTATAATATTTTACTACAAATAAATATTCAAACAGACACAAATGCTGTGAGCAATGAAAATTAACATCAAGTCACTGGGCCTTATATCCTGCTGTGACAGATATAATAAGGCCCACAATCTATACTAATAATAAATCTGTAGCCAAACTTTTTCTGGTAATTTTCGATTTTCCAAAAATAGTTGCTCCTAACATATATAATTAATCGCCCTGAAACCGAAAATCGCTTTTTCGAAATTTTTGTTTGTATGTCTGTCTGGATGTTTGTTACCTTTTCACGTGACAATGGTTGAATCGATTTATATGAAAATTGGAATATAAATTAAGTTCGTTGTAACTTAGAATTTGTTGTTGTTGTTGTTTTCTAATGCCAGGCGTTTGACAATAAAGTCATTTGACCTCTTGCACTCCAATATTTTTCAAAGATATTATCATGACCAGCCACTGAAGCACAGATTTTGAGGTGTTCCGAATCCATTTCTTGGTTTGAGTTGCACAATGGGCAGTTAGGGGACTGATATATTCCAATTCTATGCAGGTGTTTGGCCAAACAATCATGGCCTGTTGCCAATCTAAATGCAGCTACAGACGATTTTCGTGGTAAATCGGGAATTAACTGTGGATTTTGATGCAGAGAGTTCCATTTTTTCCCTTGGGATTGAGTTATCAAATTTTGTTTGTTGAAGTCTAAGTATGTAGATTTAATAAATCTCTTCACAGAGTAATACGTAGATTTAGTAACAGGTCTGTTACTTCTTTTCTAAAGCATCCGCATTCTCGTTTCCCAGGATTCCACAATGGGATGGTATCCATTGGAATACAATTATTTTATTGAGTGATAATAATTGAGAGAGCATTTTAGTTATTTCTGCTGTTTGAGATGAAGGTGTGTGTTTAGAGACGATTGATAGAATAGCTGCTTTGGAGTCTGACATGTCTGCTATGTCTCTACTATCTGTTAGTGTTTTGTTATTGTAACTTAGAATTTAGGCTATATGGCATTCAAAATATTTTACTTAAAAGGGGTGTTATAAGGGGCTTGAATTAAATAAATCGAAATATCTCCCTTATTACTAATTTTAATGAAAAATATTACATAACAAACGTTTCTTTAAAAATAATTTCCGATAAGTTTTATTCCACGCAAAACTTTGATAGGACTGATATTTTATGAGATAAATGAGTTTCAAAATTACAATAACAACGCCATCTTAGGCGGTGTAATGAAATAAAAAACAAATGACTTCGTCTATAAGGGGCCTTTGGACAACAACAATTGAAAGCTATGAAACATAGCTTACAGAGAATGTTTCTGTGTTTGTATGAAGTAATATCGGAAGCTAAATTAAACGATTTGTATAATTAATTATTAATTCACCATTGGAAAGTGTAGTTTCTCTAGATGGACATAATGCTATGATGTTATTACAGTAACTTCTGAGTGAATCGAGGACAGGTAAGATTAAAATAGCTTCTTATGCACAGAAAACTTGATAGGCATTCGTTTGCTGTATTTCCTAAAATAATTTTTATGACCAAATGAGTGGTCTCTGGATCAAAATGATCGCATTTTAATTTTTTAATACAATTTAAATTAACATGATAAACGATTTATTCTTCTATCAAACACGAATGTTCCCTGGATCAAATGTCCTATTTTAATTATGTAATTACTTTATATTTATTTCTAACAGGTGCAGCGGAGCGCACGGGTACGGCTAGTATATAATATAAGTATTGAACACAATTTGGGCATACAAAGTCTTCAGTTTTTTCCTCAGTGAGACCTACACATTCATCGTGCACCCAACATCCACAAGAGACACACACATGTACATCTACAACAATTCTCTTCTCAGGCAGAACACATCCTCGTCCCCTGGATGTTTACAAATCCTGAAGTTGATGGTTCACCCAATGCTCTTTCTACATTAGGAATTGTCAGTCTTTCGTTTGTTTCATTTCTTGAAAAAAAGATTGTGCTTCATAGTTTGAACTTTACAGTTCAGGAACTTCTATGAACTTGTGGGCGTTTCCACGTATTTATTTCACGGGCCTTATTTCCTGCTCTGTTACTTCGCGCCAGTTTTAATTTGTGGACTGCTCATATACTCATTAGCGAAAGTTTCACGGTAGCACCTAACTTCTTAATGTTTACACAATAACGTACATTTAATATTATATTAATAACACAAAGTAAAACGATTAATTATCAACTTAAATTTTCACAATTTTATAATGAAAGCAGAAATAATCAAAGTAATCTCACTAGACGTTTTGATTTATCTAGAGAAAATCAAAACTCGAGTGGGATTTAATTGACTATTACACGATTAGAAGAAAGTATATAAAGATTAGAAGTAACGAAGTACTCCAATACAATAAAATATTAATTGACTTACGAAAATACAGCTGTCTTCAAATGTATTATTGTACCATCTCAACATTATAAATATTACGCTAGATGCATGCTAGATGGCAGTAGTGTCTTTATACAGACACTGTAATGATTACTATTCAATAAATCTTAACATTAAACAATCTCTGATACGTGACTATCCATAATATCATATAGCAGAAGTTCTCTCAGAGAAGAAGCTATAACATAACCTAACTAATATACACAAGTGTTAGAAAAGTTTTACTTAACGACGATGACATAAAAAGTAAACATGAATAATTTTAAAAGCAATAATTATTAAATGTACAATTTTCAAATTTGAATGTGGTTGGTGGTTCAATTGATGTTATATTGACGTGTGCGTAATAGAAGTGGAACTCGTTGATTTAGGCCTACATGGTGTATTCAACTTATTCAGGATTTCCGAATGAATAATTTTAAAAGGAATAATTATTGAATGTCAATTTTCAAATTTGAATGTGGTTTGGTTCAATTGATGTTATATTTTCTTAATAGAAGTGGAACTCGTTGATTTAGGCCTACTTGGTGTATTCAACTTATTCAGATTTGAATGGTGCTCTTCATTTATTTGTAAATCGGATTTCAGAAGATGCATAGGTATGATCAGTGATTTTTATTAATTCTTGTTCTTGAATGCCAATGCGAGTCATATTTGAAACTGCTGTGCATCGACTGCAGTGGTTTGTAATTTTATATATATTTTTGACGTCCAGATCAGCGCAGTTTCAAATGTTGGCAAACAAAGAAACAAATGCTAGGGACGGGATAAAATTAAACAAATGCTAGGGACGCGATAAAATTGTGCGATAAGCAGCCATGATTGGTTGAAATACGTCCTTTCGTACCGTTTTATTGGTCAAAAGTAGTATGACGTAGTAAGAATGTAATAGTCACAAATAAATTGTTGCCACCAGTCAGCTACACACAAGAACGAGAATCTAGTTTCTTTATACCTCACTCGAATGCAAGAAGAAATAGGTCTTAAGAGCTGTTGCTCTCTTTTGAAAAAGTGTATGACTAGTGGAAAAACTAGATAGTGGCAGTGTTGCCATACCTACTGATTTAGCAGGAGATTTCCTGTTTTTCCATTGACTCTACTGCTCTACTGATTACTTTGTCAAAATTCCGAATTTCTCCTGTCTTTTGGGCATGCTGAAGTCACCAGTGGTTCTATGGTCAGATTTTCAATACGCTCGCAAATACACAAACACACACACATACACGCACACTCACTCTCTCTCTCTGTCTCTCTCTCTCAGTATACAGAGTGGATGGTAACTTCTGCACAAAAATGGAACTGGTAATAGATCATGAGGAGAGATTTGAAAAATCGAAATAAGTTTTTTCTATAACATTCAGGCCGTTACCGCAATAGAGGACTGTTAACATTGGACAAAGACCATTTTTTTTTCCTGCTTAAAGGTGCTTCACCGAAGAAAAATTGTATTAGAAGTTTTGATATATATGTAACATGTAGACTCACTTCTTAAATTTTGGTGCATCGGTCCACTTCCACCCATAAGCGGAAAAATATGTTTGGAAATGCATGCGTAAACATCAAAGCATTTGAAAACATCAGACACTTTAGGACAAAAAAAATAAGGTTTTACGAGTCACAAAAATAAATACTATGGCGAGAGAAAAAAGAATAAACACTCAGGCGAGAGAAGCAGAAGTGAGACCAATCTGTTTTTCTAGTACAACATAATCTGTTGATCAATGTTATGGAGCACTTAACAGCATTAATTAAGTCTGTTTGTCCAGATTCAGAAATTGCGACAAAGGTAACCTAACTTGTGTGCATACAAAAACTATAGCTATTGTCCAAAATATAACGGGAGTGGAAAACACGGAAAGATAACGATGAAAGAGTAATGGAACGGAGAAAAATTCTCTCCGGCGCCGGGACTTGAACCCAGGCTTTCAGCTCTACGTGCTGATGCTTTATCCACTAAGCCACACCGGATACAACCCCGACGTCGAACAGAATTGTCTCTGATTGAGTTCCAACTCTTGGGTTCCCTCTAGTGGCCGCCCTCTGCACTACGTCATAGATGTCTATGAACATAGGACCGAAGTCCTCATATGTGCTGAGGTGCACTGTTTATGAGTGACTAGTTGGCCGGGATCCGACGGAATAAGCGCCGTCTTAAATCACTTCTGCATGGAAATATCATATGTACTTCGGTACATTGAAATAATATATGAAATAATAACGGAAAGATAATGCAAATTGCTGATGAATCCACAGACAAAAGTTCTACCAAACATATTTTGCGTATTGTTGCAAGTGTTCACGGAGTCGTTACATAAATTGACTAGAGATGGCTGTAGTTACATTAGCAAAATTGTTCATTTCAGTGGTGGGGTTGCATTGTGTAGTATTACAACAGTATCATCTTTTTATAGTATACATTGTTTTTTTTAGTTGGTTATTTAACGATGTTGTATCAACTACTAGGTTATTTAGCGTCGATGAAATTGGTGATAGCGAGATGGTATTTGGCGAGATGAGACCAAGGATTCGTCATAGATTACCTGGCATTAACCTTACAGTTGGGGAAAACCTCGGAAAAACCCAACCAGGTAATCAGCCCAAGATGGGATGGAACCCGCGCCCGAATGCAACTTCAGGCCGGCAGACAAGCGCCTTAACCGACTGAGCTACGCCGGTGTTTGTAATTAATATAATAGAATGAGGAAATTAATTGTTAGTTAATCTACTGTTAGCTCCTGTTTTTTTTGTTGATTTTTTCCTGATTTTCTTGAGTAAGTCGCGGCAACACGGGATAGTGGGCCTTATAACATGCTGGGCCTTAATACCCCCAGGTACCAATATTAACATTCAACGTAAAAAAAATTATAAATAAGCGACAATTATGCGTGTTTTTCATAAAGTAGCTCTCAAATCTGGACTCCGAATTTAATACACACATTGTGATACCACGTTCAAGTTCAGAGAGACTTTTCGTCTTTGATTTCTTCGCAGTCTTAGGCGAGAAGGTTATTTTGCATAAATATGAGGTTGTAAAATGTTATAAAAAATTTAAGAGCTTCTTTTGTGAGTTAGTGGTTTTTGTGCATTCTACTAATCTAAAACTGATTTATACTCTGCGAAAAAAAAAAAAACCTAGTTTCAGCATTCCATCAGTGGGTGTAAATATTTAAATTAATTTTTCTTCTTATTTTTTTGGAATTTAAACGTTGAATGCAAGTGTTTAAAAATGGATTTAATACCCATCTGTGACTGTAACATTGTTTTGAGTGTCTTCCGGAAAAAAAACTGAAAAAAAAACTGTTGTTTAAAATTTTGCAAACGTAATTGCAAGTTCACAAAAACAATCTCAGTACTTGGCTTATCATACGTAGATCTTTAATGTACTTGAATGCATCATATTCCGTTTGACAAATGAAGTCGACAAGAAATCAAGTTTCTTTGTAAGTCCTTCGATTTTATTCCTAACTTTATTATATTAACATCTTCACCTTGCAAACTACTATTCAAAGTGTTTAAGAGATAGAAAATGTCAGGAAAGTAGGCTACTAGAAATGATCTTCGTGTAATATTTCGTGTTATTGTTGCACTATATGCTTCTATTTTTGTCGTTCTTTCGATGGTTTCCACTAATTTTTAGTTGAATCATTGCAGTTTTCAATGTTAAAGGGATTTTTAATTATCTAATGGATTTAAGTACTCCGATTTTTTGTATTCGACAGATATTGGAGAAAAATGGGAGTATAAGGGTACTGTACATCAGTTATTCATAGACTTCAAAAAGGCATATGACTCCGTTAAGAGAGAAGTTTTATATAACATTCTTATTGAATTCGGTATTCCCAAGAAACTAGTTCGATATTAAAATGTGTCTTAGAGAAACGTACAGCAGAGTCCGCATAGCCCAAATTCTGTCTGATGCTTTTTCAATTCACTGAGGGCTAAAGCAAGAAGATGCACTATCACCTTTACTTTTTAACTTTGCTCTAGAATATGCCATTGGGAAAGTTCAGGATAACAGAGAGGGTTTGGAATTGAACGGGTTACATCAGCTGCTTGTCTATGCAGATGATTTTAACATGTCAAGAGAAAATCCACAAACGATTAGGGAAAACACGGAAATTTTACTTGAAGCAAGTAAAGCGATAGGTTTGGAAGTAAATCCCGAAAAGACTAAGTATATTATTATGTCTCGTGACCAGAATATTGTACGAAATGGAAATATAAAAATTGGAAATTTATCCTTTGAAGACTGGAAAAATTAAAATATCTTGGAGCAAGATTACCAAATATAAATGATATTCGGGAGGAAATTAAAAGCAGAATAAATACGGGAAGTGCCTGTTATTATTCAATTGGGAAGCTCTTGACATCCAGTTTGCTATAAAAAACTGCAAGTTAAAATTTATAAAAGAGTTATATTACTGATTGTTCTGAAACAGGGATTAAGGTTGTTTAATAATAAGGTGCTTAGGAAAATATTTGGGGCTAAGAGGGATGAAGTTACAGGTGAATGGAGAAAGTTACACAACACAGAACTGCACGCATTGTATTCTTCACTTAACATGATTAGGAATATTAAATCCAGACGTTTGAGATGGGCAGGGCATGTAGCACGTATGAGCGAATCCAGAAATGCATTCAGGAGAGACTGAGACCTTTAGGGAGGCCGAGACATAGATGGGAGGATAATATTAAAATAGATTTAAGGGAAGTGGGATATGATGGTAGAGACTGGATTGGTCTTGCTCAGAATAGGACCGATAGCTGGCTTATATGAGGGCGGCAATGAACTTCCGAGTTTCTTAAAAACCATAAGTAAGTAAGACAAATATTGTGTACTGCGTTGGAAATATGCTTGAATTGTTAGGAACCTGTAGTGCAAATGGTGTCTGAGAAATATGTTACTAAATTCTTTAGCCTATGTTTTTAACTTAAATTTAATAAATATTTTTCAGGTTTAACATTTTTTATAAAATGAAGTATATTAGGTAAGAAGGTGATCTAAAAATGAAAATATAGCTGCTGATATTATGTGTATGCTTCAAAATTGTAAATTGGTAGATTCATGGAGTGTAATAAAATTTCTTTACTCATACACAACAGCCATACGTGCAGTCGTCTTAAAATATCTGGTCTAAATTTCTAATGATTGACATGGTATGTACTTAGTAAATATTTAACTTGTCCTGTACATTTTTTCTCCAATTATTTTACATCTTATATTTTGTGCTAATTCTTTGGCTTTACTTTTAGTAACAAATATACTTACTTACTTACTTACTTACTTACTTACTTACTTACTTACTTACTGGCTTTTAAGAAACCCGGAGGCTCATTGCCGCCCTCACATAAGCCCGCTATTGGTCCCTATCCTGAGATAGATTAATCCATTCTCTATAATCATATCCCACCTCCCTCAAATCCATTTGAATATTATCCTCCCATCTACGTCTCGGCATCCCTAAAGGTCTTTTTCCCTCCGGCCTCCCAACTAATACTCTATATGCATTTCTGGATTCGCCCATACGTGCTACATGCCCTGCCCATCTCAAATGTCTGGATTTAATGTTCCTAATTATGTCAGGCGAAGAATACAATGCGTGAAGTTCTGTGTTGTGTAACTTTCTCCATTCTCCTGTAACTTCATCCCTCTTAGCCCGAAATATTTTCCTAAGCACCTTATTCTCAAACACCCTTAATCTCTGTTTCTCTCTCAAAGTGAGAGTCCAAGTTTCACAACCATACAGAACAACCGGTAATATAACTGTTTTATAAATTCTAATTTAAACATTTTTTGACAGCAGACTGGATGATGAAAGTTTCTCAACTGAGTAATAACAAGCATTTCCCATATTTATTCTGTTTTTAATTTCCTCCCGAGTATCATTTATATTTGTTACTGTTGCTCCCAGATATTTAAACTTCTCCACCTTTTCAAAAGATAAATTTCCAATTTTTATTTTTCTATTTCGGACAATATTCTCGTCACGAGACATAATCATATACTTTGTCTTTTCGGGATTTACCTCCAAACCTATTATACTACATATTATATTATAGTTATACTACATTTTCTTGCTATTTCGTAAGTATATGTAACTTTTTAAATACTTGTAACTGAACTAAAATTTATGTATAGACATTACAGGATTATTAAGTGAAGTGAAAATTAATCGGACTTTTACTGAAAGAGGTTGCATTTTAGAAGAAAACAATTTCTACATTTAATAACCAGCTAAATGTATGCATCCAGAGTGGAGGCAAAAGAGTTAATATGCCAATAGTTTTACAGTCGAGACTTGAACGCGGCGTCCGTGAATGTATGTGGTAGCAGGGAGCTGGTTAGTGTTGGTTAGAGATGTTTATAATTATTACGACCGACACCACTGCATAGATACAGCGCCCAGATATTTCAGGATGTACGCAGCAGAATCTAGGCTGAAGGCACAAAACACCGTATTTATGAGCCACGTAGAATTCAGTTAATTACAATTTAATACCTCAGTTTATTGTTATTGTGTGCGTCCTCACGAGATTAAGGCATGTGAAATAATATTATGTTTAATATAACTTTAGTCAAAATAAAGAGGGACTTGAGCTGGACGGTAAGTATTTATAAGTTTTGAAATATTAAAACGTTATTCAAAAGTCAGGAAAGATTGTTATTTTTTTATTTCTTTATGTATTTATTTATTTATGCATTTATTTATTTAATGTTTATTTATTTATGCATTTATTTATTTGCATTTATTTATTTATTTATTTATGTATTTATGCATTTATTTATGTTTTTATTTATTTGCTCATTTATTTATTTATTTATGCATTTATTTATGTATTTATTTATGCATTTATTAATTTATTTATTTATGCATTTATTTATTTATTTATTTATTTATGCATTTATTTATGTATTTATTAATTAATTAATTTATTTATTTTTGCATTTATTTATTTATTTATGTATGTATTTATTTATTTACATTTATTTATTTATTTATTTATTTATTTATTTATTATTTATTTATTTATTTATTTATTTATTTATTTATTTATGCATTTATTTATTTATGCATTTATTTATGTATTTATTTTTATTTATCCATTTATTTATTTATCTATTTATTTATATATTTATTCTGGTGTTGTTAAGGCCATCAGGTCTTCTCTTCCACAACACCAGGATACAAATATAATAATAGAAATAAACAGAAAAAAAATGTCCTCTAACAAATTCAAGAAGTAAGTTTATATAAAATAATGAAGTTTTGTTCTTAAAGGAAAGGGGTTCATTCACATATTATAGGTAGACAGGTATATGATATGTGATAAATTTCGTCACAGCACTTCTTTACATGTAATGTTGTACCTCACATTCCTGTATCCGGTGCCACCATTAACATATTATTACAATAACACATTATTTGCAGTACACGTCTACACAAATACTCTCAATTACATTAAGTACCTTTTTTGTTATTTGGTCAAACTCCCCTTCAGTATTTCTCCTACATTTCATTTGCTATTCTCTATTTGTTCCTTAATCCTAATATATCTAATATTCTGTACTAATTTCACACCCCCTTTATCCCCCAACTAATATTCACTAAAATCTCAATTTCAATTTATCTCTATGAATTACATATTGAATTATTTGTCCTATTTGTTCTTTGACCTTTTCTCCTATCTTTCTCTTGTATTCATTTACTGTTCCAACGTTCAAATGTTAGTACTAATTTTATGCTGTCACTTGTTCACTTCTCTTAACCCTTTCTCACTATTTTCTCTCATTCCTATTTGCACTCACTTTCACTTTCTCACTATTCTGCTTACACTTAATCCATTGTCACTATTCTCACTTCCTATAAATAGCCTACTATATTATTCTACACATCTGCTTATACACTTTCTCTCTCCCCTATACTTCTTGATCTTTTCCAGTTTCACTTTATTTGCATTTTTGATCACATCCACATTTTTTAAACGTATGAAATATCTCTGCTATATCATCAGCTGTCGCAGGTTTTGGCCTTTCTTTACTGTTGTCTCAGCCTTATTTCTGTTTTTGTCTGTCTTTCTATTCATTTCTTCTTCTATTCCTCTTTTATTTTTTACCCCCACGCTTTCACTTTCACATACTAGATTTCCACTTACACTCGCACCCTTATTCTTTTCACTACTTTCTTCCCTATCATTTCCTGAATCTTGCTTTCTCTTTCTATCACAACTCGCCTTTTTTCTAGCGCCCGTGTTTCTTGTTCCGTTATTGTCCGCATTCCTTCTGGAGTGCGCTAACCTTACCGCCATCGAATGTAGACTAGGAATCCGCTTACGCTGCATGATGATCATGTTACTGTTTTCTTCTCCTTAGACAGGTATATAGATAGCTTACCTTTGACCTAAACACAACCTCAAGATTAAGGCAATATAACTTCATAGAACTTACAATTAAATGTAATAAAGGAACTAAACAATATCCTTAAAGAACTAATAATAATAATAATAATAATAATAATAATAATAATAATAATAATAATAATAAAGCGCACAAATGTGCATAATTGAGAGTCACTTACATTTGAACAAAGTTAATGACTGATAGCTGCCGATTCCCACAGAGTAGGTTTTGTTATCTATCAGACACACACACACAGTTGTCATCCGGTTCGTGGAAAGACTAATTTCTGCATATCCTGTGGTGGTATCCATGAACCGCCAGCGATGTCACGAAGTGGCGGAGCTTCTGGTTCGTGTCTGTCCAGGTCCGATTTATCATGGCCTCCGTTATGTAGAAGTCCTCCTAGATTTCTTCCCTCTTCCTTATCTCTCGTCTAGTGCTTTCTTCCAGTTGGAAGTGGAGGGCAGATCGAGTTTTGTTCTGAGTTCTTCTATCAAGAAGGTCTCTTGGGCGAGCACGTACACCAGCCTGGATAGAGTGTGTTTTGATACTCCTAGTGCAGCCTTCAAGAAGCGAGCCTTGACGTTCTCTAGGGTATGGAGGTCTTTCGTGCGCAGCTTGTCCCATGTTAGGTCTAGTCCGTGTGTAAGTATGGGGACTATCTTGGTGTCGAAGATGATCATCGCTGTTTTGAGAGATAGCTTGGTTAGTTCTCTAATGTCATAAATGGCTGCTGTTGCTCTTTGCTTGGTGTGTACCCTGAATGAATTTGTTGTGGTCTGTAGTGTCAGTCCGAGGTATTTGACCTGGTTTACGGTTTGTAGAGGTTCTTGTTTCAGGAAGATTTTGTCTTCTTCTTAAAGAACTAAAAACTAAGAACTAAACAAAGATATGAGGCTTCTCGCTTTCCAGTATCTGACACATTCTGTCAGTGATTTTAGAGCTGGGCAGAGTTGGAGATGATCCCTATTCATCGCTTCTTGAAGGTCACAAAGGGTACAGGTTGGATGTTGATAAATACCGAAACGGTGGAGATGCTGCTCCAAGCGGAAATGCGCGACTGCCAATCTTCTTGGTCCGTTAGATATTGATAGAAGGCACCTTCTCCAGTGTTTGCCATATGTTTTTTCTGCAATCTCATGGGGGTGGATGTTGTGGGCAACTTATTTTATGTATAATTTTATTATCTGGAAGGGTGTTGGTTTAGGAGTTGTTTGTAAAATTTTAGCACCTTTTTTTGCCAAAACATCGGCCTTCTCAATGCCAAATAAGTTGCAGTGCCCGGGGACCCACTGTAGTACCACGATTTTCTGTTTTGCTTGTAATAGTTGTATGGCATTTTGACAGTCTTGGATTGATGAAGACTCAGGGTCTGAGGAACCTATAAATTCTATGGCTGCTTTGGAGTCGCACAGGATGACAACATTCTTGAATTTAGTTTGATGACGTATCAGAAGAAGAAATATATATGCACTATTAAAAGAGTTAAATTTGAGTGGTGAAAAAACCTATGCATGTTTCCTATTATAATAAAAAGCCATTGACACATAATGAAGATGAGGGTATGGTAATCGGGAAGTAACTACTGTGGATTTGGAATGGCTGGACACAGCCATTATTTTATGCAGATTTTTTATGTACAATAACTTGTGGTTCTAGTACCACGGATTGAATACCATTCGGCTAATGGCTAGAGTCCAGTTGCTAACCGTAAATTGTTTGGACTGTATCAATTATTCAGATCCCATTTCGAAGTTGACATTCTGTCTGTGTTAATAGTTAATGGTCAGCAGCAAAGGAAATGGTGTTACTCTTCGACAAGCCTCAATCGCAAGTAAAAACTGCATATGTGTTAATGGATTTTAATCGAATTCCTCAATGTACGTCTCCATATTGATGTATTCTGGTCACTTCGTCACAGAAAATCAAGATGTTGCTAATTACTGGGGTGTAACCTTTGTTTAGTCGAGTGACAGCTTCTAGCCAATGGATTGTGTTCGACACCAGCAGATACTTTTCAGTATTTTGAGATAGAAGAGACTGTTTTACCTTGTTCTTTTCACATTTTTAAAAATTTTATTATTATTATTATTATTATTATTATTATTATTATTATTATTATTATTATTTTGAAAATGACATTTTTAATGAAAAAATGCTGAAATAATTATTTAAAATATCTTTATAACTTCATACAGGTATTCTCCTGTTTTACAGATCTATTAAGGATGAAAAAAATAAAATGAAGGAATATGTAAAGTGTTCCATGGTACACTAGGTTCCTATACCATGGATCACACCCTCTAGTACCTTAGAACATTGAAACGCAGGAAATATAGGTGGAAATATAGCTGTA